>JAOWBL010003776.1:0-11880 GCA_028564865.1 Zenarchopterus dispar | reverse complement strand
ATATATATATATATATATATATATGTGTACACACACATATACATATACCGTATTTCTTCTCATTAACACTCCCGCTTGATGTGCCCCCACCCACAAGGCTAGGGTGCCGCTATTATATTTTATGTCAAGTTATGATAAAGAGTTATGATTTGCAGAGACAGACACTTACCTTGCTCAGATTTTTCCTAATTTTATGCGTTATTTAAAGATTGGACATTAAAATTTACTGTGACTAAATGTCAAAAGAGCAGAGGTGAAAAGGCACTTTAAGAAATAAGAAGGGTATCAACATATTCCTTCTGCTCTTGCTCCTACCATGGTTGTAAAAAACAGGGTATCATGATTGATTACTAGCTATATTTCTCTAACGGTATTGCCTCTAAATTATGGTTATCCTGCTTTTTGCTTTAGAACATATGAAAAACCAGGCCTTACCTTACTCAATATGAAACACAACTCTTGGTAAAGGCTATGGTTATATCCTGCCTCAACTACTGCAATGCCCTCCCAGTTTGCAGCATCAAACCTCTACAATTCACATTTAAATTCAAATTAGCCCTTCGGGGCACATCTCACACCTCTGTCCACTGACCTACACTGGCTACCTCTCACTACTCAAAATAAACACAAGCTGATGACAACTGCCTACAAAGTGACTTCAGGGTCTGCACCTACTTATCTAAATTTATCGGCAAAGACTTATAGCCCTTGTGTTTACTCTGTTACATTTACTATAACTTCATTGTTTTCCTCAGTTGTAAGCTACTTTGGATGAAAGTGACTTCTACATGTAAGATAATGTAATGAATTCATGTCATCTCAAGAAGATGCAAAAGACAGACACATAGCAACAAGCTTCTACTAAAGAGAAACTAGTGAAGAAAAATGTTGCTTTACAATTGAGATTGAGTCTTAGCTAAGCTTGACTTGAATTTTATCTTTATGCAAAACAATACTGATCAGAATTTTATATGAAAAAAAAAAAACATCTGTAAAACAGGACTGGTGACATTTAATATTTTACAATCTGAAAACTGTCACACCGCTGGCTAAAAAGAACCTGAACCCACAATGCGGAAAAATCAGAAAACCCAAGTTTAATAAAACAAAAGAACCAAAACAGAGATCCAACATTAACTTAGCCAAGATACGTAGCACGACCAGAAACAGGGCGAAACAAAAACAACAAATTGGCCAAGAGTCAACGGAAGACAAGGCAATATATACACAAATAAAACTAAACATAACAAGTGTAGATAATCAGGGCGGGGGAAGTCTAACTGACAAAACAGGAAAAAGGAAAGTCAAACCAAAACAGCCCTTCAAAATAAAGGACATAAATAAACCAAAGACTAAACCCATGACAAAAAACACCACAGCCAAAGAATTTCTTACAGAAATCTTTGGAATGATTGTTGAGGTTTGAAAATACAAATGCCTTCTGTATCAATTGGCTGGAAGCCACTAATTTTTTTTTTTTTTTTTTTTTTTTTTTTGCCTTTCTAGTTTTTCTTGCAAGCACAAAGCTTGGTGAAGGACATTAATTACAATTTTTCTTATCACACCCAGCAAATTAGATGTATTTCTGTATTCAGCCCCTTTATGTCCAATCATTTGAATTTACTGTGAACGGCAGTACTTGTCACACTGTGAACCAGAAGACCGATTTGCTCTGTATGAAAGATGATGGCAGAGGATTGGTTATATTGTAGTATTTAGTAGTTGTATTGATATATCGTACATTTTTTCTCCTAAACTTATTTCAGTTATTTTACTTTATTTTGATTTCTTCACGTGTATTTATTTTTATTCTATTTTTACTTCACATTATTCGATGTTTTTATCTGCATCGTCACATCAGAGCAATTTCCTAGTCTGTAAACCTGTTTACTAGCAATGGCAGTAAAGTGATTCTGATTCTGATTGTTTGAAGGTAAACTATGATGTTTTTCCAATTATACTGTAGTCATTTTAAATCCCTAATTCCCACAATACTGAAACTGAAAATGAGCTTGTAGTTTATAACAAAGATAAGCAAAGAAAATACTCAGATTTACTGGCACCTTCAAACCCCTCTAGCCTCCAAATGTGGAGTTCATCACTTTTTAAAACTGGTAATAACATATTTTGTAGCTACTAAATGTCTGTGAGATTGTGTTCGAGAAAATAAAAACATTTCTTAAATTTAAATCTGAAAACATGTATCTTGTAGCTCACTCTCAAGCAGATAAATCTGCCGTAATGTTTGAATAGTAAAACAGTTCATACAGTTTGATTTGTGAAGTTTGTGCTTATGAAAGATGCATGGTTTGATTCATAGTAGATTAGTGACTCTCAAAATACAGCAGCGTGTTTAGGATCTGCTTAACAAATCACTGTCTTTCAGATTTGAATCAGGGAGAATATTTAAACAGAAAAGCATAATAAGGAGACAGATAAACACAATAATTGATTGATAGAAAGTTCTAAAGACATTATATATCATGTGCTGATGTATATGATATAATGTAGGATAATCTTAAAAATGAGAGAGATGAAGGTCAGATATTTCTAACACCAAAACAGAAACTGAAAACAGAATATTGATGGCCATGAGGAACCTCACAGATGGAAGCAGTAAAAGAACTTCAGCACTGATGACAGGCTCTAAAGTCAGGTGAAGGAGGATTTAATTACAGAGAACAGAAAGCTAAAAGAGAGGACCAGATGGAGGAGGTGAAACAATAGAATGAAAATTGAATCCACTCTGTTGTGATCGGTCTCAGTGAGACAAATGAAGCAATAAAGATCAACTCTTGAGCAACAAGTATAAATCTGTGTGTTTCCTGATCTTTTAATCATTGACCTAAGCTTACATTCATCTAAATCCTCATTGGTACTGTCTGAAAGTGCAACCTGTCTTCAAGGAAGCTGTGTACTACAGATTCACTGCTCTTTGCCTATATATTACAAATAAGCCTGCACTTATTTGTTTGAAGATCTTGCCGTTTTAATGTAATGCTTTACTGCCACCTTCAGGGAATGTCTGATATGAGATGCTCTGAGTTGCACAAGCACTGAGTTCTGAGATCTACAGACCTGCAGCAGTTGCATCAGGCTCAGAGAAGACAAAAACATTTTAAAAGAATATTTATTAATAATTTTAAATGTTACCAGAGATCTAATCAAACTGCCTCAACTGAACTCTCTGTAAAGAAAGGTTTCATGTTGAACTAAAGATACACTAAGCTGTGATTTACCATATATATCAATTGGTGTGGAAATTATTGGTATGACTGAAAATGTAGAGACACAAATAGGCTAGCAAAAGAAGATGAGTCAATTTGTACATTATAAAGTGAGATTTTATATTCACTCTGAGACAGCCAATGCTACTGGTGACAAAACTAGTTCTCTATTTGATACTCTACAGTTACTGGTTTCCAACTTCTGAGAACAAATAATCATAAATAACTATAAGACTATTTTCCTGTTTGTTTGCAATTTTTACTTATTTTTCCTTAAATCAAATATGGTTCACTGATTTACTAATAAATTGTTAGGATCACGGTAAAACCACCAGAGTTGATGTCTCACTCACTTTTGTCATACTACATTGATGACATCAAACTGTATGCCAAAAATGAGTGAGACATCGACTCACTGATCCAACTTATCCGGATACACATCAAAGACTACTCGGGCTCCATAAATGCTCTAAAATCGGGTGAAAGAGCAGTAAAATGAGCACAAGTGATGGGATCAAAGTTCAAGGGTAAGGCAGATCCAGAGGAGCCAGCTGAATGAAAAGAACAAAGTCCAGGACATCAACCCACATCTCCTGCTAGTACTCAGGTACACAGCTAGTATCATGACCTGGCCACACAAAGAAATGGAAGCCACTGATGGCAAGACAAGAAAACTCCCCATGATTTGTTCTGTAGCATATTTAATATGTTACACAAGTTAAACAGGGGGACATTACCAACTTCATTCAAAGAGGAGAAAATGGGAAACTATAAACCTGATAAACACTGAAAAAGGAAACTGGAAGTAGTTGCAATTATTAGATTTTAGTGATGAGAGGTGTCAAAGTTATATGTGAACCAAGGTGTGTATGTTTTGCTCCAGCAAGCTCATATCTTTACTAAGGATGCATTATTCCTATTATTCCTACTTTTTCAATTGCTTTTCTGATACTAATCCCCTACCTGATAAGTGTATAGAGGAGGCTCAAAGTATTAGGACTTAAACATTACTTTCCTAACTTTGTAAAACAAAAATGAATGCAGAAAAACAATTAATTCCAAGGTATTTATGTAGTTTTTCTTGCTGCTGCATGTGACATTAACACCACACATAAAGGACTGAAATGAATAGTTAAGTGTCATAAACCAGCCAAATCAAGTATGTGTGAACTGTTTTCACACATTCTTTACTACCTGAGATTCCCTTAATATATTCAAAAGTGGCTTTATATGATAAGGCTAATATCTGCTACATGGGCTCAGAACATTTTGCAGACAACTACCTAAGAGGTCTGTGAATGACAGAGTGATATAAGGGGCGTATTTGCTGGCTAATCTGGGGTTTTACTACATAAAAGTGTGCATACTTTTGTGTGTGAGCAGAGAGTCTTGGACCCAGTTGCAGAGGATCAGGTCACAGAAGGTTTAATTACAAAAACAAAAATCAGCCGCACAAGGCTCCTTCCGTAGACAAAAGGCTTAACAAAAAAATCACCATCAGAATGGGCAAAATGTCATAACATTATACAGTTCAGAAAAAAACTCACATACGGGGAAGTTACAAGATCAGAGTCAGGATACGGGAGATCCCGGGAGACACTGGTGTGGCATAGCGTACAAAGTGCAATAATCCCCCACAGGTAAACTGTCGGTGGTGGCTTAAAAAGGTGTCCAATTAGAATGTACAGGCTGCAGGTGGTGGGGACCAGTGCTCCCGGAGATCGCCCCACCCCTCGGGCTGTTGCTGTAGGGAGAGAGTGTTTATAGTTAGCCACCAGTTCACAACCATGACACATACTGTTTAAATAAATCCAGTTTCATTCTCTTTTCTGCTGACATACACACTACTTCAGACTCACTGGGTGATACTTTTTTGCTGGTGATGTTTCCAATATTATTGATGGCACAAAAACGCCCCGATTAGATTTTGGATACAAAAAGGCAAACAAAGCACCCCAACTTTGACCTCAAAAGGTAGCACTACAGAATTACCCCCAAAAACTTCAGAGATTGCCTAATGTTCAAGGCAAAACTGGCATCCACAAGATAATCAAATATAGCAGTGAAATAACGCTTGAACATAAGATAAAATAAACTTATAAGAGCTCATGTATGTTGTAAAATGGAGCTGTTCAGTTCAGAGGCAGAGAGACAGGATGAAAGGGAGAGAGAGAGGGCGTGAGAGAGGAGGGGAGATCGAGAGTGAAAGAGAGAAAGAGAGAGAGAGAAAGGGAGAGAGAGAGAGAGCGCGCTTCGGGTTTCGTCACGTCGTGATTAAACGTTCTTGAAGTGGTCCATCATCTTTACCAGTCAGCGTCAGCGACTCGCTGCCAGACTTGTTTCCACTGCGGATGATTCGTCTCCATCTTTGAAGTACGTTTGTAGTACGTCAATCTGAGCTTGAATTCGCTCCAAAGTCTCAGTCTGCAATCAACTTTGAGGTACTTAAACACCTTCCATTCGCCTTTTAGACGTGCTCATTATTCACTTGACTTCATTTGAAGTTTTGGTTTAGACTTTTTTGTAGCTCTCTATGTATTCACATGTTTAGACTTTTGTGTAGCTCTCTGTGTATTCATATGTTTGGATTGTTAGATATCAGTTATTCCACTCAAAGGGACAGCTAGCCTATCGTTATTCTTTCACAAAAAAGTATTTATTAATAAGGGGGAAAATGCTTAGAAAATCAAAATGAAACTTCTTAACTGCAAATAAAATATATAGACTTTAATGTCAGAGCTTTGACTTGTGTACAAAGTACGTTTTACATGCTTGTGTATGTTTTAAATTTATATCTTATATATTAAGTTTAGATTTTTAACTTACTGAATAACAATAATTCAATTTGAACTTTTTTCTGATTTTGGATGACATATAGTCTACTTTTACTTAATTAAAGGAACCCATATTCTGTTCAATTAAATGTTCGTCTGGTTTTATTAGGGCCTCATTAGAATCTTTTTCTGCTATTTAGCATTAAAATAACACATTCATTTTGCCCTTCTCTACAATTTTGCCACACCTCTTGTTGCCTTCACTCTGAAAGGACTGTTTTAGCTACCATCTCTTTAAAGCCTCCTCTCAAAATGGCCATTTTGCTTTGAATGGTTTGTTTGCCATTGAAAACAGGCTGTCTGAAATCATTCAGTACTACTGGGTAAGTACTGCAATATTTACAATGTATGCACTACATAGTGTGGCCAGTAATTTGAAGTGTTTTCCAAATGTGCGGTGGAAATTGTATTAGTGGACTCAGTTACATCTACCAAGAAGTGAATTCAATTGCAGTTTACTGACTGACCAGTGGGGATTGGCTCCGAAACAATCTCTGTTGACCCCCATATTAAAATGTACAAATTTGAACAACAAATAAGCATATTTACAGATGGTTAAATATATGGTTTTGGTCTTCATAGTTACATTTGACATCCATGACAACTGCACAGCTGTCATCCCTTATAGGACTTTTTGTGATTAATCCACAACTCTGAACCATCCTCTTATTCCCCTTTATAAACTCACGAAAACATACCTCAGTCTAATATAGACTGAGGCATGCTTTTTTTATTGGATTATATTTATCTTATTTGGCCCAACTCTTAGTCCAGTGCATGTCTCATTTTAAGTTTGAAAAGTTGAAGAGTTTGACAATCCAGGCTAAACAAAATTATTTGTGAAAGAGTAAAAAAGTTGGAACATTTTTAAAAACCCACAGCAATAATGCAAAGGTCAAGAATAAACATTGAGTTCAAGATCTTAAAGATAATCCCTTTACAGATTTAGAATTAGTGGTATTTTATTTTTATTTTAATAATTTCTTTTGATTTTGAACACAAGTTGCTGAGGTTTATACCTTTTGGCTAAAAAAACTCTAGTTTGAGAATCTTTCAAAGTTTTAGAAGCTCTGAGTCCTTGCTCTAATCCTGAGAATGTTTAGGTCACTAAGGGGTAAAGTATGTTAGAAATATCAAGCCAAGCTGTTTTTTTTTTTTTCATGTTGACGTAAATATTAGCCTTGTGTTTCCACCTTGAGCATTCAGAAATTTCAAATTTCAGTAATGCCACCTTGAGTTACCCATGGCTGCTGTGGTGAAATGTCTTAATGCTGTAGCGACCATATCTAATTTATCTATGGTTCATTACTAGGTGCATATCTTTGTTCTCAAAAGATCATAAGAGAAGATTTCCACTGTACCAAAATTCAGAACGTGTCTGTCACCAAACACCAGATATAATTTTTCTCCCCTGCTGCTACTGAAGAAGTTAGTGATTCATATCTGTTTCTTTTTTCAAACCAGCAGTTTTTTTTTCCGGCCTGTGATTCCAGAACAGAAAGCATCATGTAAAACTGATTACTTTGACTCCTCCTCACTAACACGTGAATCAAGTAATATATGGTAAAATTGCACATCCTTTCTGTTACATTTGTTTACATATGTAGTTGTGCAAGCAAATTTTATGTGGAAATGGCAAAGTGGGTGTGTCTGCCTCATTCATGGTTTCAAATTAAAGTGGAAATCAGGCTCATACACAGATAATTTACTTCAGTCAATAGTTAGAAAAGAGATTTAAAGTAAAGAACTAAAATGATAAACAGAATCTATTTATATAGTACTTTTATAGTCTTGTTGACATTTTATGCACTTTACAGTACAAGCCAATCCAAGACACAAAACATTCTTTGCCAACAGCGATCTATGCAGATTTCTTTGTGTTTTAAATTTAATAAATATTTTTTCTGTGATACACACAATCACAATGTGGGGTCCAACGTCCTTCCCAATAGGACTTCATTATACAAACTACTAGACCAGGAATGGAACCACTCCACCTCCTGTTCCACATCCACATTGGGAGTATTTATGTTGTTTAGTATAACAAATAATGTCAATGATTAATCAGATTTAGAAAAGGAAAAAAATTACCCTACATGAGTATTTTTGGTGACTGGATGCTGCTTTCTGGGTCTTTACAGATTTTTTATAACAGTGCTTTTTTTAAATAACATAGTTTTTTATTTCAAATTCTGCTTGTAAACATTACAGCAGCATGTGCTGGTGTGCATGTGTGTATTTACTCATCCATTTAAGAGCACAACAATTACAACAACAAAAATTGATGATAAAAATAGTCACCAATGAATTTAATTTTATTTAAAAAAAAAAAATTCAACTGAGTGAGCCTTCCTTTCTATTTCTACTGAGAGTTGCACATGTGCAACAGAGTATAGCACCAGGTAAACAGTATAATGACAGCTGATACAACACGATTAACACCCCGGCGACTGAAGACATCAAATGTCTGGGGCCATTTCACTTTAAATTTACTAAATAAAAGAATTACTTGTAAGATTTGCAAAGCAGACCTTGTGTACCATGGAAGCACATCTTTAATGTACAAGCATTTAAAGGTGAGGCATGTTGGACTTGTGAACAAAGTATTAGTATTAGTATTAAGGGGAATTAATATTAGACTAACATTGTTCATTAAAAGATGTATTTTTGAATGTAGTTTCCATCTTTCTTGCCTTTTGATTTTTAATTAGCACATCATTTAAATAACCTCATGCAATATTTTAAAACAGGTGTAATATTTGGACAGTTGGATGTTATCTTTTTGCTGACATATTCTGAGTCTCTCTTTAATCTGCCCTCCTCAGATTTTTCTCAGTTGTTCTGTTTGCCCATCCAAACAGGTGCTGTCAGACTACCACATCTATTCGCCACAGCCATCATGGCCACCAATGCCACCCCAGAGGGCTGTGGCCCTAATGTGGACTCCCTCTATTACAACCTGTGTGACTACAGCGCTACGTGGGGTATCGTGTTGGAAGCCATAGCAGCAGTTGGTATTATTTTCTCCTTTGTGCTTTTTGTCTTGTTGCTGGCCAACCTGCCCTTCATGAAAAACCCCAACCACAGGAGCTCAGCTGCTCTTCATGCTGCCTTCCTAGTCTGCACTGTTGGTCTCTTCTGCCTGACATTTGCCTTCATCATAGGGAAAGACTTCTCCACATGTGCCTCAAGGAGGTTCCTCTTTGGAGTGCTGTTCAGTGGATGTTTTGCCTGCCTCTTTGTGCAGTCTGTGAGGCTAAATATCCTGGTCAGACATAATGGTGAGCCACGGATTTGGCCCTTCTGTCTGGGGGTTCTGGGGCTATGGCTGGTGGAGGTGGTAATCAACACAGAGTGGCTGATCATTACAGTGGTACGCCATCCACAGGGGCCTCTCAATACCACGGCTGAAAGAGGCAGAGCCATGGCAACACCCTGCAATATTGCCAACCAGGATTTTGTCATGGGACTGATTTATGTAATGACCCTGATCTTGGCAGTGGTCATGGCCAGTCTGACCATCATGGCAGGCAAATATGGGCAGTGGAAAAAAGAAGGCACTCTGATACTTCTGGCAAGCTCTCTCTCTGTTGCCATTTGGGTGGCATGGGTTGTTATGTATGTGTATGGGAATGAGAAGACTGGGGGTCCAACATGGGATGATCCCACCTTGGCCATTGCCTTGGTGGCAAATGCCTGGGTGTTTATCATCATCTACACCATTCCTCACATCTGCTGTTTGACCAGTGGTAATGAAAACCAGCAAGTTTACGAAGAAAATCTGTACACGGGCAGAGGAGTTGGATATGAGACGATCTTGAAGGAGCAGAGCTCACAGAACATGTTTGTGGAAAATAAGGCCTTCACTATGGATGAGCCCAGTCAAGGTATGCCATTTGTATGTGTATATATTTCAGTATTTATCACTTGAAAAGCTGCTTCAGGTGTACAGCAACTTAACATGAGTGTAAAACTCTCTGGTAACAAGAACCAGTTTCTTGAGTTTCCTCCAGATGAAATGAGTCTCTGAAGTAACTTTAGTCTTAATAGTTGTCTGTCTCATTTGATCTAAAATAATCCATTCTGCATAATCATCTGTTTCTTCTCTAGAGCAAGAGAAGAAACTCAAAGTGAGCATTAAGTAGATGACCCAGGCCCAAGATGGGTTCCTGTCACTCAATAAAGTTTGTTAAAATGGCACAAAAGTCTTAAAAACATTCTCATAAACTTATCAAACCATCACTGTGCAATCGATTTCTTTACTGTTAACATGTTAGCACATCCTCTTGTGCACATATGCACAACAGGAATTGTCTTTGTGGAAAAAATGCAAATCCAAATCTAGTCATAACTTTGGAACACATATTGATTATTACTTTAGTGATACTTATTTACTTATTATTACTTTATATATAAATATCTCAGTATTTTATTTTGCCCACAATGTTATGTTAAAACACTGTTCGAAGGTTCATAGTTCAAATCACAGCTGGGACTTTTAAGTGAACAGTTTTTACTTTTGTGGGTTTCTGCTGTACTCCATTTTCCTCCAACAGCCAGAAAACACACATTAGGTTGACCGGTGATTGTATAAAATTGTATGTGGGAGTGATTGTGAGTGTTCATGTTTGTTTGTCTCACTTCTTTCTTGTGATCCTTTGATGGACCTGACCAGGGTGTAACCTTGGCATAAGAGTCTCTTATGCCTTATAACACTGAATGGAATAAGGAGCCTATAGGAAGCACATCAAAGAGGTTTCTTTTTACAACTTTTTTTGTCCATATTAACTGTGGGTTCTAAGCATCAGTCACAATGACTAGTACCAACGGCTGCAAACACTCTATGAACGATTTTTGGACCATTTCCTACAGCCTCTTTGAGGCAGCTTTTTAAGAATCCAGCATTTGTAGTCCATTACAAAGTTCGTGGTCAGGTCGATGGTCATGTCCAAGATTTTCTACAAATGCACCAAAAGCCACATTGGAGGACTGACGGATGAATACCTTAGGAACAACCTAAGAGAACAATGCATTACATTTACCTAAGTGTGGCACATGAACACATCAAATTGTTCTAGGGGGGCCCTTACAGCCCATGAACAGCTTTTGAATGGAGATGCATAAGGTGGAAGTACATCATAAGGTGGGATTACAAACCTTTCCACAAATATTCCAGCAAATGAAACAATCAAGACACAGATGTGTCAAGTTATCTTACAGCTGCCACTTATATAGTCCAACTTGTCAGGCTTGTCAGGAAACTTATCATAAAAGGAGCGAAGCAGCTGTGGGTCGAGGATGAGGGAGCGCCTGATCCAGGAGCGCTCCTCGGGGCCGTACCCTTCCCAGTCCACCAAGTACTGGAACCCCCTGCCTCGCCTGCGGACGTCCAGGATCTGTCTCACGGTGTAGGCCGGGTGGCCGTCGATGAGTCGTGGGGGTGGTGGCGGGGGTGCGGGAGGCTGGAGGGGACTCTGCGTGACGGGCTTGAGGAGGGAGACATGGAACACCGGGTGGATGTTCAGTGAGGGGGGGAGGCGGAGGCGGACGGCACATGGGTTGATAATCCTTTCCACTGGGTATGGGCCGATGTACCGGGGCGACAGTTTCCGTGAGTCCGTCTGGAGGGGAAGGTCGCGAGCGGAGAGCCAGACCTGTTGACCCACGTGGAGCTCGGGGGCCGGGACACGGTGGCGGTCTGCTACCCGGCGGTTGTGTTCTGCCGTCCTCTCCAGCGTGGACCGAGCTTCCTGCCACACGTGCCGAGCCCGGCGGAATTGGTCCTTGACGGATGGGACGACCACATCGGCCTCCTGGCT
>JAOWBL010003775.1:0-11882 GCA_028564865.1 Zenarchopterus dispar | reverse complement strand
CGAAAGAGCCGGCTCTTTTCAGTGAGCCGAGCCAAAAGAGCCGGCTCTCCACAAAGAGCCGGAATTCCCATCACTATCAATGAGCAAATATCAAAGAGACAATGACAAGTAAAAGTTCCCTCTTAAGAGGAAAGAAGCCTTGATCAGAACCTGGATCATAAGGAGGGACCTCCTGCTGAAGACCAGCCGGGTAGAGCAGGAAAAGAGAGCTAGGAAAGAGATGATGAAGAACAGAGTGAGGAGAGATGCAGATATTTTGTCCATGGTTCAAAAGACAAGAAACACTAGTAGTAATTATCTGTTAACTGGAGAACTAACAGTTTTATGTACATATGACTGATAAATGGTTAGTTGATGTACTACGGAGACAACTATATAAATAGGTGTAGGCAGCAGACACTGAGGTGGTCAGAAGGTGGGCTCAGCGTGAAGTTCTGGAAGCCTCGGAAGCCCTGGAAGCTCTGGCCTGCAAACATGTACAAAAGAGAAAAAGAGGAGCCGATAGGTACAACAAACTACCAGAACAATGGAGCACAATTATGATGATGAGATTCTTCTTATCAATAACTGTGGATTAATCTGAAGAAAAGAAAGGGGAAAAAAAGGAGAGAAGAAGGGTGAGGAGGACCTTAGTAGATCATGTTGGTGTACTCCTGCAGCATAGGTCTATAGCAGCACATCTAGGATGCAGCTATGTTTAAGATGAGTCTGCTCTAGTCTTGTCCTGTAGCTGCAGCTGTAACTACTGGCCCTAACACACTAAAATTTACACCAACTAGCTTTACTAAACACAAAAATTTAAAGTTTGGTTTAAAGGTGGAGGTGGTGTCAGCCTCTTTAGCCTAAACTGGAAGTTGGTTCCATAGTAATGGTTCCTGGTATCAGAAGACCTATCCTCCAAATCTACATTTAGATATTAAGTTACAAAGGCATGAATTAGTTTTTCATCATCACTCTGGGAGAAGATCCTCCTGATCTTTGTTATATTACAGAGATGAAAGAACGCTAACTTACAAACCTGATCAGTATGTTTAAATAACAAATCCTGGTAAAAAAAAATAACTCCACAGTTGTACAGTTGGACATCACAACAGTCTCTAATCCTTTCCTAAGGTGTTAGGGAGCAAAGACAATAACCTGTTTTATCAGAATTTAGAAGCAAAATGTTAGTGAACATCCAGTTCTTAATGTCTTGAAGACATGTCTGAGAAAAAAGGACACATCTCTGTACATGTTCAAAAACTCTGCTCTGTCCTGCAGCTTCCAAAGCATCCAGTCGAAGGTGGAACTTTGCCAGAGGAGTGAAGAGGAGGAGCAGGAAGATCTCTTTCTGACCAATCAGCAGGAGATCCACCAGAGAATCACCCTGAAGTCTGAGGTGGGGCCCCACCCCCTCACCTGTCCACCTTACATCATTGATATCACCTGGGTCCTGATTCTGACCTTTGCCATCTTAGGAGGAGGAAGGGCCAGACGTGAAGGCAGCCACTCCTGAGATCTTATTAGTCCACGCCACAGAGCTCCCCAGCGATGGTCAGTCTCCTACAGATGAGTCATGACACAAACAGCAACAACTTATCAGACGTCATCTGGTCAGCAGAGCCGTCTCTGTCTTTACACACTTTAGTATTCAGGTGTGTAGGGGGCCCACAAGCTACAAGCTAGTGGAAAACAAGAAGTAACTTCAATTGCAACCGCCTTCATCATGAAAACCTGATATTATGACTCAGATATCAACCATCTGTGAAATGAACAGCTTTAAGTTAACATTTATAGGTTTATAAAAATCACAGTTTCTGAGCTGCTGCCGTAGGCTGCCAAATGTAACTGGATACGATCTCTGTGACATCACCCACAGAGTTTCTGAGAACCATTTTTGAACCCAAAACACACTAGAGGCTGGTTGGTCCAGCTCCTTTGTCGATGAATGAAGATAGCTGCTGCCTATTGCTTAGCCAGAAAAATCCCAGAGCATCACCTCAGCCAGTTTTATCCCGTCTTAGCTGTCAGAGTGCAAAACATAATTTCCACACACACAAAAAAGGTATTTCTGAATTAAATATTAAGTATAAATTTGCTCTCTTTTTTTTTGACCTCTCTACCACTGTGAGGAGGTGGTGCTACACCTCAATCTGTCCATCAGGCACAGTAGAAGAAAGCAGGTTTCACAATATGAATGCGAACTATAAAAATACACCAACCTGATGGATGAGGCTACTGACTCTGAGATCCCTGAGAAAAAATAAAGCCGTCCCAATTCAGCCAGTGATGCCATCTGTCCAGGTGAACCCCACCTATAACCTACTAATAATCTAGATACACTCCAGAAGACCTCCAGACACTGCACTGGAACAAGGAGGTCTAGAGGATGGATGGATGGATGGATGGATGGATGGATGGATGGATGTCATAATTCAGTTTAGAAACAAACACAAATGACCACTCTGAGGTGACTCCTTAAATCCTGTCTATGTTTTTAACAAACATTTAAAAAATTACAAAACTTTAAAGAGTGAGTTTTTGAGGTGGGGACTGTGATGACAGCTGACATGGTGTAGAAACTGGACACAATGCAATATAAAAATATATAAATATATTACTAAAAAAATATGATTAATATATCAGGAATGAAAGTACAAAACCCTCACATGAAATCTGTAATGAAGAAACTTGAAGAACGAATGAAAATCAGAGACAATAATCCTAGTGGTCAGTAGAGGAACTGCAGGTCTGGCTCCAGACCCTAGTGGTCAGTAGAGGAACTGCACTGCAAGAGATGCTTTAAGTAACACCTGGGTGACTCAGGAGTGGACACCTGGTCAGAGCCAACCTGAAACTCATACATGTGTGTGTGTTTTCAGAGCAGGACCTGTATCGTGAGGCCTTTCTCTGCACCTACAGGAGCTTCATCGGTCCAAATGAGGTCATCAGCAAACTGCAGCGCAGATATCCTCAAACACTCTACTTCTGCATGAAATTGACAGATGCTCCATGACATATTACTAAATGAAAACCTCAAGCTCCTGCATGTGTTCTCTGAACAATCCACATAAAAAAAGCTTGTACAGGAGGCCACTGTTGGGGAGACAGCTTCTGTAGGGGAATGCTTCCATGTTGGGGTCTGCAAAAATGTTTGGAAGGGAGGCCAGTTTCAAAATAACACCAGTGTGAATGCCAGGATGGAGCTTTTATCAGAAGAACCTCTTGTAACAACAAAGCTCCAGGAATAACAGCTGGTTGGTGTAGTTTTATAGTACAAGGTAGGTTAGTAGGGTCTGGGGTAGTTTCATGGCCCTAAGGCATTAACATCAGGGACTACTCTGGAACAAGATTGTAAGGAACTGAATCATTTCATTGCTGTGGGTTAGGGACTCAGAGCAGTGATGACTAGAGAAGATGCTATTCAGCCATCTCCATGTCCTTTTCAAATTCCATCTCTTCTCATTCTTTAAACACGAGACAGAAACACAGAGCGACTGTCTCAGCTTACTCATTGTCAATCCAGTTGTTTCAGTGTCTCCATCTTCTTATTTCTCCTTCTTCCTTTTCTTTTTTACTGGCAGTTGGCAAGCAAATAAAGGGTGCACCACCACCTTTAGGCATTATGGAGGGCTGGTTTGGTATCTGAGATCAGTGTACCACATTGATACTGTAATGGAGATATGACAGTTTAAAGGAGATTTTAGGATTCTCATCTGGGGAACATCTGCTGGTCTGCTCAGTAACAGAGCTTTTATCCTCATAAGAGGAGCCAGACTGAAGGCCAAAGTAATGGGTCAAAGAAGGCTTAAAAGTGGTCCTCTATGCTGATGATGCGATGCTTTGGTCCCTCTGTTGTTCCATGTCACGTGCTCAGGTGTGTTCACCAGTAATTTTGTTGCACTATCCTGGTTTGTTGTGAGTCTTAACCTCTAGCACATACAGACACCTGTGTGAGCTGCAGGAACCTACAGATCTGACAGCTGCCAAACACACCTTCCAGCTACTGGTCCGAGTGGTGGAAGATCTCAGGTGAGAAACACACTCGGTTGGACCAATCAGAGCTGCACCTGACAAAGATTCAGGAGTTTGGATCAGGTTCATCTTCTCATCTCAGTGTGTGTGTGTGAATGCATAGTGCTGTGGAGCTGGAGGATGATCTGTTGCTGCTGCTGATGGACCTGGTTTTCAGTCTTCTGATTGGTGGAGAGCTGGGACCTGCCGTTCTGCTGCACTCCAACATCCTGTCCAAGATAGAGAAGAGGTGGCAGCTTATTGGTTCTCCTCATTCACTCTGCCCACTTGCTGCCAAGGGCGTTGCTGCCAGGTCACTACTGTCACCTGACTGGATGGCATCACCACTAGTCGAACTGTCAGTTTTGGTCAGTCTTTAATTTGCTCCTCTTCCTTTTCAACAGACCAGGGACCCTGCTGGACTTCAGGAGTCAAGACTTAGCTGAACAGCTGACTCTGCTGGACTCCCGGCTGTTTCATAAAATTGAGGTACTCACCTGTTGGTCTCTCACCTGTTGGCTTCTCAGCTTTCTGTGTCTCTCACCTGTTGGCATCTCATCTATATAGCTTCCAGAGGTGCTGCTGTGGTCTAAAGAGCAGAATGAGGAGAAGAGTCCAAATCTGACAGAGTTCACTCAGCACTTCAACAACGTCTCTTTCTGGTAAAATGTCCACACAACCAGCTGACCACTGCATCAACTGTACACTCACTGCTTCCTGTTTGTGTTGAGACCAGTGAGAAGGACAAACACAAAAGTTTCCTTAATTTCCAATTATTGATGATAAATCCCCTGTATGTGCTCAGGGTTCGTTCAGTCATCATCCTTCAGGATAAACCTCAGGACAGAGAGAAGCTGCTGCTTAAGTTCTTGAAGATCATGAAGGTAACCCATAAAGAAGATGACAATTGGTTTATGTTCAAAAATCTCATATTTTATTCAGAACACTCATAATACTTTTATCTGCCAGTCAAGTTGAGTCCAGCTTTCAAAAATATTTTTAAATTTAGAGACTTCAGTTTTTAATCTCCACCATGTCTTTGTAAATGTTATTAGTAGTGTAATCCCAGCCAGCCAACCAACCAACTAATCAATCTGATGGTCTTGTTTAGTCAGAGACTGGTACATCAGATCCCTTCCACTCTCATCTGTGGCCGTGCTTCTGCAGTTATGTTGCTCACCTCAGGCCCATGACATGATGTGTTTCCTTGCAGCATCTGAAGAAGTTGAAAAACTTCAACTCTTATCTGTCCATCCTGTCAGCATTGGACTCCGCCCCCCTGCGCCGCCTGGACTGGCAGAGAAGTACTTCTGAGGTAGGCTCAAGATAGTTGTTATATAAAACATAGGCTTTGTTTTTAATTAATGTCTGATTCACTGCGAGAGTTTTCTGAGTTTTCTGATCTTTTCTTCTAGACTCTGGAGGAATACAGCTCTCTGATTGACAGCTCATCTTCTTTCAGAGCCTACAGAGCAGCTCTGGCTGAGGTGGAACCTCCTTGTATACCTTACCTGTAAGTTCTTATACCTATCTGTAGTTCAGGACCCACATCTAGATCATACCTGTTGGTCAGTTTCCCCACATCTACCCTGGTTCTTGATTAATACTATATACACATAGTACAGGAAGAACTGAACAAAGCCCATTTGATGTCACCACAGGTTTTAGATTTTTGAAGCCTTACTGCACTGGACCATGCTGGTAGATAACTGATGCTAACTAACTCAATCCTGATTCATCTAAAAACAGGAACATGTGCAGAAGCAGCATGTCTGGAGGACACCTACCTTAGTTCAGAACCTCAATTAAGCTGTTTCAGCTCAGTTGGTTTGGCTGATGCTAACCCCTGATAGTGTTATTCTAAATTCAATGTGATCAAATCTGTCCAAACAGCCTTGTTTCAGACATCACTAATGGTATCTGAGCTCGGTATGACCTGAAATGAGATCTGATTCTGATGAAGCACCACCAGGACTACTAATGACCCAATGACTTGTTCATTAACACAGCTGTTTGGTACACAAACTAATGCACTAAAATTTAAACCAAAACCTGTAATTAGCTGTTTCTGCATGGCTTATACTAAAACCACAGCCAAAGGGCTTGTATTTTTATATTTAGTATAATGTTCATCTTCGTCTTGTTAAAACTATTGTAGATCAACTGCAGTTCTGGATCCAGACCCTAGTGGTCGGTAGACTTTTGCCTTTCTCTCAGACTAGTAAACTGGACATAGGCTCAGGTTGATACCCATATAAAACCCACTCTGTTAGTTAGTACTCGCAGACATTCTGCCCCACCCCATGTCTTTTTTCCAGACCGTTTCTCTGTCTGTCTGTCTCTCAAGGGGTTTGATTCTTCAGGATTTGACATTTGTTCACCTCGGAAACCCTGACACTTTGATGACATCACAGGGGTCAATGGTGAACTTTTCCAAGCGCTGGCAGCAGTTTAACATCCTGGACACTCTGAGGAGCTATCAGCAAGTGTCAGTCAGCTTCAGTTCTGTTTCTAGTGTTTCTAGCGGTGATGTGTGGCATGTCTGTCTGCTGACTGTGGTTTCTTCTGCAGGGGCTACTCTTTGCAACCTGATGATGACATCATATCATTTTTCAATGACTTCAACGATCACCTGGCGGAAGAGGCTCTGTGGGAACTCTCTCTCAGGATCCGTCCAAAGAATGCTCCTCGGTCCGGTCAGAGATGAGCAGCAGCCAATCAGAGAACACTGTGACTGGAGACATGTCTACATGACACTTTACATGATTTTTACAAGTTCTGCACAGATGTCAACAATGTTGTAACATAAAATGAGATGGAGAAACCTGGTTCTGACCTGTGCTGTAACCAAATTGGTCCCTAGTCCCGCTCTGACATCCAGGTATGTTTACTTTTAATAACCTGACTGGTGTAACAGCTGGAATCCTTATGAAAACACAGGCTGTGGAACTAGACAGATGTAATTCACAGAAGCCAAGGCCACGTGGACCATCAGGATTTCCTGTTTCTGTTGTGATCACATGCTTCACCTGGTTCAAGGTTTCAGAGTCAACTCTGCAGATAAACATCCCACTCAGAACCAGACTAAGATGACCACAGACCTTCTGCAAAGTCTCCTGTGGGTTTCTGAAGAACCCTCCTGGGGTGCAGTTCTGGCAGCTCTGCTGCTCATCATGGAAAAGCTGAGGCCATTCAAACTCTGGTTGTGAGTTGCATATAAAGCTAAAATCTTATAATAACAGATAGAAATGTCATCTCAAGTCACTTCTGTAAAACATTTAAACTCATTCCAGATTAGCCCAATTAATACAAAACCAATAAAATAACAATAATAATTGCTTTCCCTAGAAAACCAACAGAATGCATCAAAATTCCCAAGTTCCTAACTGTAGTACTACAGACCAAGGCAATATCATCTAAACTTACTAAATAGCTAGATAATATGTCCCTTAAGCTCTCAGGTCCAAATACAACAACTTTAGTTTCACCTGAATTTAACTGGAAAAGGTTTAGAGTTATCCAGATCTTTATGTCTTTGAGATATGATTCTAGTCTGACCAACCGGTTAGTTTTCCCTGGTTTCATGGACAGGTATAACTGAGTATCATCAGCATAGAAATTGAGATTACTGACATGCTGCCTAATAATATTACCCAATGCAAGAAAATATAAGGGGAAAAGAATCGTTCCAAATACCAGACCCTGCAGAACTCCATGTTGAAGTTTGGTACATGACTCTTCATTTACTTTAAACTGGAATCTATCAGATAAATATGACTTAAACCATCTAATGCAGAACCTTGAATCTCAATAACATTACCCAATGCATTGATATTGATACTAAAATTCTTTTGTTTTTAATTTCAATATATAAACACTTCAAATAAAAAAAATAAAAGATTGGATTTTCTGTGTCTACACAGAATGTTAGGCATTAGAAAGTTGAGAAAGGAGGGTTTGTTCCAGTGACAGGAGGATCCCCCTCTTCACCTCCCTGGTGAAAGCAGAGCAGAGCTACCAAAGAAGAATGTCTAGTCAATTCTGGAGGAAAAGTCCTGAAACTCTAGAGCAGCTCTATTCCCTCAGTAGGATCCTTGAGGGATCATGGGAGTTTACACATCTGGCCCATCTAGACCTGGGAAAGGTATTTTATGGTTACCCTTAGACTTGCTAGGAGTGCTCCAGTAGTCAGGCTAGTGTTGCTATTCAGCCTGTGTTGATCCAGAGATTGGTTCATGTTGCTGGAGGCAAGATGAATTAATTCCTGGTAGGAGTCTGACTTCATGTGGGCTGACCTTTATCCCTGATTCTGTTCAGAACTTTCCATCCACTCCCCTTCCCCATCTACCTTGATCACTATCAATGATATAACACAATGAAAGGTTAAAATAAACAAAAACATGGAAAACTATGCTGGGCACAGAAGAACCAGTGAACACCATCACACTATCACAAGGAGCTGTTTGCATTGGGAAGAGGTTGCTATGCCCAGGAGCCAGGCTGTACAAAATGCCACCACTGTTGGATGAATGGAACCCACCACAACCCATGGAGGAGTGGACTTCAGACCATCGCCATGGCAACCGAGGCCTGTAGCCCTCCCAATTCAGAGGACACCCACAGAGAAAACAATGGAATTAAAAAGTTAAAAGTATAGAAAAAAAACCTTTTTAATAAATCATAATAGTAATAGACAAACAAATAGTATATCTTTCTTAAGTAACAGTAAAATCTGTTTAAAAAAAAAACAGGGCTAAACAGAAAATCCGAGACGGAAAGTCTATGACTGTATTAAAACAAAAGGAACATTGGTTAAAACCCTGTGCTGGACTACAGCCATGTGTTGAAACAAAGATGGTGTAACATCAACAGCAAAGCCTGACTGTATGATTTGAGACAAAGAAACCTTCACAATGAACTAAAACCCCAGCAGGCTTTGTGTGGTTTATTCTTCATTAGGTGTGAAAGGTGTGAAAGTGATAAGAAACAGGCCTCGTATTGGGCATAGACCCCAAAACACAGCAGGGGTCCCTGCTGTGTTTTGTGCTCACAAGTTCTCGGACTCACTCCAACATACAGCTCATCCCTCCTGATCTTGGAAGCTTTGAAGGCCACAGCTCCAACTTTAGCATGATGAGCTACCAGCCAAAAGCATGCCTTCTCCATCATCGAGTCTGAAGAAGCTATCTGGTTTCCAGGAAACAACAACTACAGTCTGTCTGGCCACAGGCCTGCAATGGATTGACCCGAAAACGTTCAGACCCCAAACAAACCTAACGAGGGACCCATGCATGCCCAGATGACGTGAACGCTTCAGACCAACATGGAGATGAAGGAAGCCAAGCTGTTGTACCAATGCTACATCCCCTCATCCTTACGGAGAGAAGAGAAGGAGAGAGAGCATAACCAGCAGAGTATAACAATCCAGTTGTTTACTAAACCTCAAGGAATGCTGGTCTGCCAAAGACAAAACCATCACTTGCAAAGTGATTCACTGTGTTTTTATGTATGGGCAGAGAAACTTAGTTAACTCTTTTTACTCTTTCGTGCACTTTGTGAGCTGGACCGCTGATCCCACCGCAATTGTGTTCATTTGTTATTGGTACTGAAGTGTGTTTGCTCATTTTAGTTTATCTCTTAATGTATCTACATCGCTGAATCTCGTTGATGTGTCTTCACACAACAGAAAATGAAGCTCTTCATTGTTTCACAGTTGAATGACCAAAACGCACATGTGAAGTTAACTTCACATTGGTGCGTCTCAGTGAAACGTCAGAGCAATTTAGTTTTATGGTGGTGAAAAGTTATTCTAGTGTTTGTGGGTTTTACTGTCTTTCCTTCTTTTTCTCATCTTTTTTCTGCCAACCAGCACGCACACGTGCACTCTTATCTCAGCCATAAGGCCTCTGATCTCCTATGTTCTTGCTGAATGTGACAAAATCTCATCTGCCATTTTGAATGACGTGAGACTTGAACATAACCTGATCTTGTCTGCTATTTTTATCATTTTTACAACCATCTTGCCACACACAAATATTCACCCAACACACATGTATATAGATTGATATTTCTGTTTCATGTGTAGTTGTTTGTTTATTTATGTGAAGTTTAGGTATCAGAACTTTATTTCAAGTGTTGACACTTCATATTTAATAGTTGTGTAAATAAATTCTGATTAATTTTGAGAAAAGTTGTTTGTGGTTATTTTACACATATTAGCAACATTTCCTGGTTATAAAGGCCTGTGCTCGGATTCCTTCTCAGTTACTCTATAGCACCACGCCTAGTCACAGGCTGAACATAAAATAACACCTATTTTGAGACTGCTATTTAGTTAATTATTCCTGATGGTCAGGTGGTGCCCCGTTTTTGATTTATTCATCTTGATAATTTATTTAAGTCATTAATAATTGTAGAGCCCTGTGATTCAGTAGATGGATTCTACTGGATCTACTGGTATAGAAAATGAATGGATGGATATTAATAACTGTATTCAGACACCTATTAATAACTCTTTAGTTATTAAGGTATTCTATAATATAAGGTATTCTATAAGGTATTCTATAACAGGTATTGTATAACCTGCATTCTATAATCAGGTTATAGAATACCAGATTAAAAAGGTATGCCTTGAACCTGCTTTCAAGAATGTTAAGTACCTCTGCAGCTCTCAGGTTCTCTGACAGGCTGGTTCATAAATGTGGGATGTACTATTGGAAGCCAGCCTTAACATGGGTTCTGGTATTTACAATGGAAATTTTAAGAAGGCTGGTACCAGAGGAGCTGAGGGTCCTCGAGAGCTCATAAAGTGAAAGCAAATCACTAAGATATGAGGGGACAAGAACATTAAGACCTTAATAAGTATCTCAAAATCAATCCTGAAAGACACGGGGAGCTAATGCCATGATTTTAGAACGGGTTTAATGTGAGCCCACTTTCTGATCCCTGTGAACAAACAAGCAGCCGAGTTCAAGAAGCTAAGGGTGTGAAATGGTTTTCTTGGGAACACCAGAAAGCAGGGGATTGCAGCTATCAATGGAACATTAAATTAAATTAAATCATGCATCAGCATCTCTGTGTTGGCCCGAGAGAGTAACAGGTGGACTCTGGGTATATCCTTCACATGATAAAAACCTGTTTTAACCACATGCTTAACATGTGGAATAAAACTAAGCTCAGAGTCAAGACTGACACCCAGGTTCTTTACTTGACTGGATGTCTTTAAAGATAGTGCATGTAATTTTGATAAACGTTTCTCTCTCTTGGCCTTGGGACTGATAACTAAAACTTCAGTTTTGTCCTGATTGAGTTGCTGGAAGTTTTCTGCCATCCAAGATTTAATATCTAAAATACAAGTAAAAAGGTCATTGGCTGGCTGTATATCTTCAGAATACATAGTAATGTACAGCAGTGTGCCATCAGAAAGCTGTGAAATATAATGCCACATCTCCGAATGACATCCCCAAGTGGAACCAAATATAATTTTTTAAAAACTGGGGAACACCACACTTGATTTTATGGATCTCTGAGGAGCATGTATCCATACTTACCAGAAACCTTCTATCTGTGAGATAGGATTTGAACCAGATAAGAGCAGTGCCAGAGAATCCAAATAGGTGCTTACATCTATTTATAAGGATTAAGTAGTCCACTGTATCAAAGGTTGCTGTATATCTTTATATACAGTATTTCAAAGCATTTGCTGGCCTTATTAGAATAAAATACTGTTGACAAATTACTTAGTTTTTGAGTTTGTGTAATACTTCATACAACACTGGATGTATGGATTATCCTTGGGGGAGTGGTAGCCTCGTGGTTACAGAGGTGGGTTTGGGTGTGGAGGACCCAGGTTCAATCCCCCAGGTTAACCAAGGCAAGCCACTATGGGC
>JAOWBL010003774.1:0-11883 GCA_028564865.1 Zenarchopterus dispar | reverse complement strand
GATTCTTTTAACCTTACTCAGTGTGTGTCTGGCTCCACACTCACGAAAGGTCACACATTGGACTTAGTACTATCTCAAATCTGTGACAGTGCTTTTATTTCTGATCACCCTGTTTTATTTTCTGATCACCTGCCCCATGCTCCATTGCTGTAGCATGTCCTCCTTCACGCCGTCATCGTGTTATTATGGCCAACAAATCATCTCAGTTCTCTGTGGCCTTCAAAGACTCAGTGCTTTCCATTGTGGATGGGCGTGAGTCCATTTGTGTTGACTCTCTTTAACTCTAGGTGCACTGCTATTCTGGACTCCATCACTCCCCTAAAAATATTTCATCCTAAAGCTCACTCAGAACCCTGGGTAACCTACTCTGTCTGTGCTCTCAGACACTCATGCAGGTGTGCTGAGAGAAGGTGGAAGAAGGACAGGCTGCAAATCTCTTTTGCAATTTTGAAGGACTGTCTTTTGGAATATACAAGAGATGTAAAAGCAGCTAAATCCTCGTAAATCTCTAATTTAGTCTTTAGTAATGTTCAAAAACCTAAGACTCTGTTCATTGTTTTAAATTTTATTGTGAATCCTTGTGTGGCCACTAGCCTTGTACCTACAACTGTTGTGTTAGTGGACAACAGGCAGGACCCAAGAGGAGACAATGGTAAAGGTTCAGTCCTCTTATTAATAGTCCTGATACTCCGGGAAGGTGAAGAACAGGAACGATGATGACGACAGGTAATCCACAGATGGTTTTCCAGGAACAGACGAGGTAAAGAACAGGTAGGACGAGGAACAAGCAGGACAGGAAACAGACGGGTCTAGAGCACAAGACTAACTCACAAGGTAAATTAACAACAAGGTAACTAGAGCCTGAGAGCGTTATCGGACAGCAAACAACAATCTGGCGTTGGCTTGAGGTCTTCAGGTGTAATTTATACAGGTGCGGTGATTAGGTGCACGTGTGACGTCTGATTGTCACGCTGGAGCCGAGCCCACAGGATCACAACAACCACCCTTTGTGAAGATTTTTAAAACTTTTTTGTTAAAAAATAAATAAATAAAATTGCTGCTCTCTGGTCTTTACCTCCACTTCGCGATCCTGACCCCTGTGTTCCTCTATGCCAATCTGTCCTTCAACCAGTTTGAGCCCATCTCTCTGCCATTACTATCTGAAGTAGTTTCTGAGATGAAGCCGACTAACTGCTCCACTGATAGCATTCCTTCTTGTCTTTTAAAGGAGATCCAGGACTCAGTAGGGCCAGTTATCGTTGTGATGATCAACGCCTGTCTTAGCTTAGGTAGTTTCCCTACTGCTTTTAAACATGCTGTTGTACAGCCTAAATCTTGACCCCTCTTTACTCTCTAATTTTAGACTCATCTCCAATTTCCCCTTTCTTTCCACAGTATTGAAAAAAAAAAGTAGTTGTTAAACAGCTGCAGTTTTTCTTGGATACAAAAAGTCTCTATGAGAAGTTTCAGTCTGGTTTCAGAGCTCAGCATAGCACTGAAACGGCATTACTGAGGGTTTTTAATGCTTTGATTTTAGCCCTTGACTCTGGGTGTGCCGCTATCCTGGTAACTCTGTTTTTGACAGCAGCCTTTGATACTGTTGACGACAAGACATTTTTATCTCTTCTTGAATATTATGTGGGTGTGAAAGGCACTGCCCTTAAGTTCTTCCAGTTCTACCTCACAGATGGAAGTTTTTCTGTTCATCTCGGTGAATCTTCTTCAGACAGAGCCCCACTAAAATGCAGGATCCCTCAGGGGTCCATTCTTGGCCCCGTGTTGTTTATTTTGTATATGCTCACCCTGGATTCTGTGCTGCATAAATCCAATGTCTCCTTCAACTCATTTGCAGATGACATTCAAATCTACCTCCCTTTAAGAGTAGACTATAAGGAATCTCTGCAGCCTTTATTTTATTGTCTAAAGGACATTAAGATCTGGATGGAACTAAATTTTTTACATTTAAACAATAACACAACAGAAGTCATTGTGTTTGGGCATTCAAAGGACCCAGACCTCTCTTTTGAGTATTTGGGCCCTGTGCTTCTAAGTGTTGTTCCTCCATCAAGAGCCTCTGTGTAACTTTTGATAGTGCTTTTAAATTTGATAGGCAGATCAGCCCTGTTGTGAAGACTGCTTTCTATCATTTAAAAGTGTAGGGAAAATTCAAGCCCTAAGTTTCTACCAATGACTTTGAAAGAGTTGACCACACTTTTAGTACAACAAGGCTGGACTATTTTAACTCTATATGTTGGGTTAGATCAGCCTTCACTGCAACGCCTGCAGGTGGTGCAGAACGCTGCTGTTCCTTACTGATCTGCACTAAAAAGAGAGACCACATCACTCCTGTTCTCTCCTCTCTGCTCTGGCTTCCAGTCCCCTCCAGGATTGATTTCAAAATCTGATTGCTTGTTTTTAAGGTCCTAAGAGGTGTTGCTCCTTCGTATCTCACAGAACTTCTGAATGTTTACAAGCCCAGGAGAGCTCTCAAGTCAGCTGATCAGTAACTTTTAGACGTCCTGAAACGCAGGCTAAAAACAAAGGGAGAATGTGCATTTGCATTAGGAGCACCTAAGTTATGGAACAATCTGCCATCCCACACAAGTTTGGGAGCTTTCAAATCTGCACTGAAAACCTACCTTTTTTCTTTTGCTTTTAATTATGTTTAAATTTGACATATGTTTTATTACTGTGGTTTTATCCATCATAGTTTTATATAACATTGTACGGTTTCTTATATCCTGTTTTATTGTTATTATAAACCTTAACTGTACAGTACTTGAGTCAACTTTGGTTGTTTTTAAATATGCTTCATCAATAAATTTGATTTGACTTGACTTTGTTAGAAATGGTGCAGATTTCTTGCTGAGACAACTGCTCTACTGGAAGTACATTGAGTATTTTGTGTTGTGCAAATGTGTGTTAAATTGGTACGATATGGTATGGTACAATAAAAAAATGACTATGAAAACTCAAAGAAATACCCTCCTTGATGTCATGTCCAACAATCCGTCATGTCAAGCATCTTTTAACATTCATGAATGTGACAAAGACAAGACAATCTCATCAGCAGGCTTAATGTGATGTATCTCATGTCAGAATAGGCTACAAAGTTTGAAGTTGTTGATTTTTGAGTTATCTCATAAAGTAGGCTTAGAATATTCTTAGGATGTAATATAAATATGTTCCAAAGAAGGACCAAAATCATACAATCAGTTCATTCCTGCATTTTAATTTAAATTACACTTCACACCTTGGACGCTAAATGACGTTTTCCGCTCACATCACATCAATGAATCTGTATTTTCTATTTTTTTTTTTTAAATTTGGTTAACATTTCTTCTCAAAACAAGTGACGACATTGTCCTGCTCCTTTATCTCTTTTCCTGATGTGTGTGCAGTCAGAGTGGGAGGCTAATCCAGGTGTATGTGTCGTCAGCGAGATTGCAAAACTCAGGTATGAGGGGAGATGGGGAAGAGGTTCAGGGAACAGTGCCAGAAGGGATTAATTATCACAGCTGTAGTTCTTAGTCCTGTTCTTAGTTCTATTCTTCTGCCAGCTGCTGAGACTCAGAAGAAAACTAAAACCTGTAACTGTGGTCTTGAAAAAGTGCTGAAAAAAATCTTTTATTCCACTGTTGCTGTTGTCCGATAGATGAGAGTATATGCTACATTATTACAAATTTTTGCATATGGTGCCATGGAGGATCCCTGTGGACCCTTGCAGAATGGTGATGATGAAATTTACACATCGCACTGACAATGTGACACACTCTCATATGATGCAGGGACTCAAGGTTTCCCAAAAGAAATTTTGGGCTTCTCAGTTTTATGTGCGATAGAGTGCTTTTTATTTGTACTCTTTGACGTCACAAGCAAGTAATGCTCTGCGTTTATGAGATAATGCATTAAAATCCCATTACCTGATTTTGGAATTATGAAGTGGTGTATTTCAAACCAAACTATTAAAAGAAAAAGAAAAAAATCCTAACCTAAGTAGGCTGTGGTAGAGTGTGGCTACTTTTGGTTCCTGAATGGGATTCAAAATGACAAATGACAATGAAGAGACAAACCAAAACAAAATTCTGAATAAACAGAACTACTTCAACACTTCTACAAAGACTGACAAAACCACTTTAAAATGTCACAACTTAGACTTCATCTGAAGTTTGAAATGCAAAGGCCCACTTGGTTAACTGTGATTTCAGATGTAGATTCTGACATGTCACACTCAAATGTCTGTTTTCTGAAACAGACATTGTTCACATGTGCAAGCACAAAATGACAATGTAGTTAAAGATTGATTATTTGCATAATACTAAAATAAAAATATATTCAGTTTTTTTGCACCTTCTGAATTCATGAGAACACATTGTAAAAATTGTCCTTGAAAAGATACATTTTGGTTTCTGAAGTGAATAAAAACTGGAAAATTGTAGGGTTTTTGACACTATGAAAATATGTTCTGCAGTGTAATAGTGTAAAGGGAGCTTTTGTTTTGTCTCTCTGTGGTATTCTGTTCAAAACACATCCTAGATATTTTATTAGGGTCTCAAGAAACTGTTGTAAAGGCTGGATCTGGTGGATCAAAACGACAGCAGACAATGGCCAGTATTAGGTCCAATTTGAGGATGTAGAAAGCAAGAGAAGAGCTGGAGACCAGAGCGAGGCTGGATATGAACAGAGGGCAGGAATATGCTGGCAGGCACAGGCCACTCAAACGAACAGGTTGTAACTAGGAAACATGGAAGGTAGGGTGAACACAAAGAGTGGAAGGCAACTTCAGGTGCACTGCAGAAGGACTGAGGACCCTTTCAATCTGGAATGGGCCCAGGAATCGAGGAGACAGTTTGCAGGAATCAGTCTTCAGGGGAATACTTTTGGAAGACAACCAAACAGACTGACCTGACTGATATTGGGGTGCCAGGGAATGGTGCTTGACAGCCTTTGTTTTGAACTTGGCATTAGACTTGAGGGCTACACTGGTCTTTTTCCAGATACTCTGACAGCATTGAAGGTGATGTTGGATAGAGGGCACAGCCAGATCCAGTTCCTCAGATGGGAAAAGTGGTGGCTGGTAACCTAAAGAGGCCTCAAAGGGAGACAAACCAGTAGCAGATGACACCAGTGAGTTATGTGCATATTCATTCCATGGAAGGTATGGTGACCAGGAAGAGGGGTTAGAAAAAGTCATGCAGCATAGTGCAGTTTGCAGATCTTGATTTGCACGCTCTGTTTGTCCATTAGTATTGGAATGAAAACCAGAACTTATGCTAACTATGGCCCTCAGGGCTTCACAAAAGGTACGCCACACCTGGGAGGTGAATTGCGTGCCACGGTCAGAAACAAGATCAGTGGGGATGCCATGTAGCCTGAAAACATGTTAAGTGACAAGTTCATCAGTTTCTTTTGCTGTGGGCAGTTTAGGCAGACCAATGAAGTAAACCACTTTGGAAAACCTGTCCACAATGGCTAGGATGACTGTGTTACCTTGCGATGGAGGGAGTCCAGTAACGAAGTCCACAGCTATGTGGGACCAACAGCGTCCAGGAATGGGCAGAGGTTGAAGAAGACACGATGGCATGGAGTGAGAGGCCTTCCCCCTAGCGCAGCTCTGACTGGCGAGAACAAAGGCCCATGTATCCTTGTCCATGGTGGGCTACCAGAAGTGGCGTTTCGGGAGGGAAAGGGTTCAGTTGATACCCAGGTGACGGGAGAAGCAAGAACAGTAGATCCATTCTAGCACTTTCGACTGGGCACTATCAGGGACAAAAGCACAATTTGGAGGGCCATTACCTTGGTCGGGCTAAGTGCGCTGAGCCTCCTGGATGATGTTTTCTGTTTCCTAGGTTACTGGTGCCACTACTTGAGGAGGTGGGATAATGGGTTCAGGACCCAAAGGGGTCTCTTGCAGAGAAAACTGCCGAAGTAAAGTATCAGGCTTGAGATTACAAGAACCAGTACAATATGCAATACAAAAGTTAAACCAGCCAACGAAAAGTACCCATCTGCCCTGGCGACGGTTTAGGCGCTTGGTGGATTGGATGTAGGCCAGGTTTTTGTGGTCTGTCCAAACCAGAAACAGGAATTCTGACTCCTCTAGCCAGTGTCTCCAAAAAAGTAAGAATATCTAAATAAACAAAAGCAAAATGGTTAAGAAAATCACAGAGCACATCGTTGATAAGGGCCTGGAAGACAGCCGGTGCATTACACCAAAAGGCATGACTAAATATTCAAAGTGACCAAGTGGAGTATTGAAAGCAGTCTTCCACTCGTCTCCTTTAATTCGTACCAGGTGGTATGCATTTCACAGGTCCAATTTTGTGGAGAGTGTGGCTCCATGGAGTGGAGTAAATGCTAAATCTATGAGAGGTAGGGGGTACTTGTTTTTGATTGTAATGTCATTCAGGCCTCTGTAGTCAATGCAGGATCTGTGTCTTATCCTTATCAACAAAAAAGAAACCTGCTCCCATGGCTGAAGAGGCCGGTCAAATTATACCAGCAGCTAGTGATTCCTGGATATAGTTCTCCATGACGTCCTGCTCAGATTTGGAGAGGTTATAGAGATGGCTGGAAGGTAAGGGTGCACCTGGCAGGAGGCCTATGGCACAATCGTAGGGCCTGTGGGGAGGTAGGGAAAGTGCTTGACTTTTACTGAAAACGTCCCCTAGATCATGATAGACGTCCAGCACGGAAGAGAGATCACGCCGGTCTTGGATAGCTTCCGATTTAGACCTGTTTGCTCCTACAGGTGACAGAGCAGACTGAAGATGGTGAGCACGACAGAATGAACTCCATACAGAAATCTTTCCTCTAGACCAATCTATGACTGGATTGTGTTTACCAGCCATGGATGGCCTAGAATCAGAGGGGTAGTGGAAGCAGGGATGATGAAAAACTGTGCTTCCCTGTGACTATTGCCGGACAAAACAATGATGATGGGGACTGTGATGTGTGTAACCTTAGCCAGGGGCCTCCCATCCAGAGCTAATGCAGTTAGTGGCCTCTCCAGTGGTTTGAAGACAATTCCAGCTTATTCAGCCAGCTGGTGATCTAAAAAGTTTTCCTCAGCGCCTGAGTCTATTAAGGGCTTGAATTGGCAGAGTAACAGTCTTATAAAACAATGAGGTGGGGATTTGGAGTCTATTAATCTTGTCTATGAATGCATTTTTGGCCCACCAGTAGCCCCAGATTAACTGATGAGCCCTGTCATTTTGGTGAACAGGACAAGTGGCCAAAAAGTGACCTTTTTTCCCCACAATAAAGACACTCACCCACCATGCGACAGCGTTGGTTCTCTGCAGGGGTAAGTCATGCTCGTCCTAACTGCATGGGCTCGCCCATAGGTGGAGGATTAGCGGCAGGCAACTCAGGAAGTGGAGCAGGACTTGGTTGTGGAGTATCCGGAGGAGCCACATGTGGAAGGGCAGACCATCTTTCACGGCGTTGTACTCATAGGCAGTTGTCAATGCAGTTAGCTAGTGAAACTAATGAGTCTAGGTCAGGAGGTTAATCACGGGAAGTCAATTCATGTTTTAATTGTTCACTTAACCCTTTTATGAATACTGCTTTAAGTTTGTCCATAGTCCCATTTACTTCAGCCGCCAAAGTCTAAAACTCAATTGTGTAATCTGCAACAGATCTCGCCCCCTGAGAGAGATTTAGCAGGTGGAGGAAGGCATCAGCTTGATAGTCAGGATGGTCAAAAACAAGCTATAGGTCTCTCTCAAAAGCATCTAAACTGACATTGTTCATAGAGCGATTGGAAAATCTAGCTTCAGCCCACTGAAGTGCTCTTCCTCTCATTAATCCACACATGTGGTGAATCTTAGCAGAGTCTGTAGAAAAATAAGCTGGACATTGTTAGACCACAGCAGAACACTGAAAAAGGAGGCCACCGCAGAGGCTAGGCTGATCTGAAAAAGGTTCCTGGCCCATGCAGTGACATTCTCTTGGTTGAGGTGGAGACGAGGCTAAAGCAGTGTTAGCTGCAGCTGAAGCCACAGCAGAAGTGTGGAGGGAAAGGAAGGCAGAAACCCAGGTGGCCAACTCAGAGACCTGTTGCGACAAGGCCTGGTTGACTTCAAACAAACAGTGTATACTTTGGTCGTGGTGACCAATGACGGGTCCTTGGTGGCACACAGCTCTTTGTAATGTAGAATTGTCAGGTCTGGTGTCTGTTTGACGATTCATGTTGGCCAGATCATTCTGTTGTAAAGGCTGGATCTGGTGGATCAAGACAACAGCAGATAATAGCCAGTATTAAGTCTGATTTATTTGAGGCAGGAGAAAAGCTGAAGACAGGGGCAAGGCTGGATATGAACAGAGGGCAGGAATAAACTGGATCCGAAAGCGGGGTCACAATGGGTAAACACTTGATCTGGCGGTGTGTGGAGAAATGAACCAGGCTTTTATGCTGCTGCAGGTGTGGGTCTTGATTGTGGAATTAGCTGCAGGTGGGTAGGAGGTGGGACTTGTGGAAGAAGCAGACCAGGAACACCAAATTCTCCACCCAGCTCTAAACAGAGAGACACAAGGGGGAGGGGGAAACAATAGACACAAGGAACAAAAGCAGGGATCCTGAGAGAAACAATGTCACATTTGGAAAAAAGGGCAGAATGCGTATCCTTCAACAACACATAATACCAAAAAAATGGGCACATGAGTAGCCAGCGATAGCTGATTTATTACTCACAGTCTGAGCTGGGTTCATGGTCTTATTTCATTTGTCATTCCTAGAAAACACGAGCTTTGACAGTGTACTCGCCACGAGTGGCATGATGAATGAGCTGGGTAGTTAGCCCATCACGCTACATCAGAGCACATACCTGCCTTTGCCCCAAAGACTTCAAAAGAGATTAATGGCACCCATGATGTCACAATCCTTTTTTAATTTAGCCACAGAGGGCAAATGTGCACCAAAATTGTGCTAGATGTGGTGAAGCACACTGAGAGCAGTTTGATTTACAGGTTTACAGTTACATAACAGCCAGCTGATTTGATATATACTGGCAATGCTGACTCCCAGCATCGCCTTGTGAGTCAGCGATTGCCTACTGAGCTATTTTCATCAGCTCCCTTCCTCCACTGTGCTATTTTTCTTGCATTTCAAGAGTGAGGGGAATAAAGCCTCAGCCAATCCACAGCTCTTTTCCACACTGGTCTAAGAAGATGATCCAACAGCACTCCCACAAGCACAGGGTCACACAAAAACACATTTGTCTACATGGAACAAGAAAAAAATGAAAAATACAAAAAGAAGACTATAAATGTGAAATCAAATGGTCATTTCATTAATCAAACTGAACCCAAGTGGACTCAGCCAATCCTTTGTCAACTACCTGAAAACATTAAAAATAAAATAAAAAGACGACAGTGTTAGTCTGTTAGAAGTGAGTATTTAGTAAGCATGATAAATTCAAAGCAGGAATGTTATTGTGACTTTAAATCTGCGTAATTAAATTGGGTTTTATTTTTAAACTTTTTTTTCTTTTTGAGCAGCCTATTTTGGGTAATTGTTGTTTCCTGAACTGGTCTGCTGATGTGTTTTCTTTCTATCAACAGCAATGAAGAAACTGCTGACAGCAAAAGAGGTTCTTACCAGTCAAAATTGTAAAATGTGCCTCATTTGACAGTGACATCAGAATTACCTTGAAGAAACAATTAGTAGTTGTGGATGCCAGTTTCTTGAGATCTTGTATTTTACATGGATTTTGTTTCCTATCACAAGTTTAAGTATGGCCTCTGTGTTGTTCACAGATGATATAATAGAAAGCCACGAGAAGCGAGCCACAAAAACTCAGCATTGCTCCCTTATTTTTATTTTTTATTTTTTGCCTTTTTCCATTTTCATGTGGTTTCTAAACTGATTTTACCCATTAGACAGAATTCCAAAACTGCCGTGCAACATAAAGACCAATATATGTTCATCACGTCATAATGATTAATACCTGTCCATAATGACAGTGAAAATCATCTTACATCCACAAAGTAGACACAAGTTCAACTTTACAATTGTTCATAGATTTTAACATAGAATTAGATTTCAGATAATTTGACAAATTATAATGCTGCACGCAAGAGAAGCCAACTTTGGGTTCCTATCCACTACACATGTTGTGGGTTTAGTTTTTGGTTAGTTCCTGTTTTATTTTGAAGGTCTGTGTTCTTGTGTTTAGTTATAGTTGGACTTCCCTTCCTCTTGGCTGCCCTGTACCTGTGTCTTGTTAAGTTCTGTTTGTATATATTGCCTTGTCTTTCCCTTGCTCCTTGCTAGTCCGTACTTTCTGTCTGCTTTGAGTTGATTTTGGCTATACGTTATTTTTGAGTTTCATTGGATCCATGCTTGTGTTGCCTTCATTAAAGGATTTTTGACGTTGTACTCCTGCCATCCTGGTCTCCTGCATTTGGGTCCTGCCACAGCCTCTCCAGCACATAACAATACAATTTCTAAAGTCCTATAACATTATGAGATCACACATCAAGACAGGTCTGTGCTGGCTCTAATATATGTGTCAATCGATGTCAAATGCTGTCCTCAGTATGAACCAAGAATAAACCATACTCTGTGTGTCAAAAATACTTTAATAAACAAGAAATTAAGAATATAAGTACTGCAAAGCTTGAGTTCTTTTAAATTTTACACCTATATTTTAATTTCTCTGGACAAGTCATATTGTTGAGTGCACCATTTCCTGTTTAATTGTCTGGTCAGGAGATGAAGTTGGAGGGTTTCTGATAGTGTCAGAAAATGGTCACAGACGATCTTTAGGCACAAGACTTTTGATGCAGTTGTTGGGGTATTGCTCACAAAGGAGGGTTTATTGACGAAAAGCTCCAAATCAAAAGAAATATTCTGGTAACCAAAACAGGAAGTCAAAAAACAAGTTTTTCTCAATAAATGTTCATTTATCAGGAAGAAGCGGTGAATGCTTGATCAAACTTGAATCAGAGCAAAAGCATGGAAAAAAGGGGGGATAATAAAAAAGGAATTTTGAAAGAAAATGAGTAACCCTATAGAAAAAGAAGAATAAAATGTCATCTCATATATAATGGTATAAATGTATATTTTCAAATATTTGTATAAACAAATAAGAACTTGTGAAAATAACTGGCAATTCATTTATTTACTACTTTGTTGTGTCATTTTATTCATCTGCTTTCAAATAATTATCATGAACGTGTGTATAAAGATAAAGGTGACTAAAGCAGGGGCATAAATTACTCTGTGGACTAAAATGTAGGTTGGCAAGATTTCTCACAGTCTGAGTGTGTCACCACTTCACTTAGAGAGGGGGATACAAAAAACAACTTTAGCTCATACTGAGAAGCTATAACCAATGCCTTTCAGCTGGAAATCAGCTCCTCTCATGCTGTGTAACAAAGCACGGGAAACGTTCACCACAGGCCTCCCAAGCTGCAACATCCTGCAGCAGAAAAATCACTTGAGCCAGATCTAGATTTTGTCTAAATACCAGATTATTTCCGTATAAATGTGAGGTGTTATAAAACAGAACATATATATGCACTATTTCTTTCAATCATACATGAAATCAGAAGTCTGTTGTATAAATGAGTCCTCTGCTGTTTCCAGATGCAGGCTGATGTTTGTAGATGTGAGGACTTGGATGAGGTCCAGATTCTTAGGTAGGATGCTGATTTCATCCAATTTGAGCTTGTACAACTGTTGTAGAAAACGCTCCACCAGAGAAGTTCTCTTAATTACTCTCCATTTTTGCACTTGGTCTTAAAATTGCCTAACAAAAACAAAATTATGTAAAATGAACAGTGACAATCACCCACAGCATGTCTTTGTGTGTGTGTGTGTGTGTGTGTGTGTGTGTGTGTGTGTGTGTGTGTGTGTGTGTGTGTGTGTGTGTGTGT
>JAOWBL010003771.1:0-11890 GCA_028564865.1 Zenarchopterus dispar | reverse complement strand
TTTCATACCTTATTACATAAAATGATGGACAAACATATTAGAGAGTGAAATAAAGATGAAGAAACCTAAAAAAAAATTATTTATATAGAAATATTCCTATATAAATTCAATGGGGTCACAAATGACCCCACTCGGTCATATTAGTCACAGAAATAGCGTGGTCGCTTGAGGGTTAAAGGACCATGCATATCTTGATTAGAGGAAATTTAGCATGAATGAGTGAAACTAACTACCCCACAAACTCTAGCCAACCTAAATATTAAATACATTTGTGTTTAAACTATCACTGAAACTTTGACCAGCCTGCCTATACGACGCTAACTCGCTGGGTGAGCAGGAGGATGTTTATGAAAGAACTGAAATGTAATCGGCAGGGCTAATGACTTTTGTGTATTTATACACACATCACCAATGCTTGCACGCTACATTTCCATTCTCTGAGTATAAGTCAACAGAAAAAATGGTATTTCTCTGTCAGACTACAGGTGTCTACCAGCCTGAAACAGTACCTTGAGAGCTGTGTATTAAAGTCTTGATTTAAAGATAATGTAGGAGGTTGAAAAGTCACAAAATTTTGAATTATTGCACATCTATTATTTTTTCCTTTGCACTCACTTTCGATGTTACTTGCTGCTTGATCAGGCTTGGGCACCACCGTTTCTTCCCAATATTACCCCATGCCACAGAAAATGATGCAGAAATAACACTTTTACCGATTTCATTGAACCTGACACCCAAATAAGTTCTTCTGTTCCACTGATGTCTTTACAAAACCACACAGAATGAATGGCCATTAAAGGCATTTTTTTCTTTTTTTTTTTTGTAGTTTCAAGCAAAAAGCATTGGAAGTGTAAACAATTTTCACCATCAAGTCACATCATGTTAGTAGCACTGTCTTACAGCCGAGATGTTTAACTAATTTCAAGGACAGATCATAGAGCACCTGTAAAGTTTTTATTATTATTATTATTATTACTTTTTTCCCCTAAAGTGGTTTCCTGTGAGAGAAGGTGCTCTAATGGATCTAACATGAGAAATGGTTGTGTGGACTTGAATGCAGTGAAGCAGTTGTGACCTGCTTCTTTGGCATAATACTGTGTCACTTACTAAAGGAACAGCCAGGTTTTTGATCTATTAAGCATGCTCTGGTTTGCATGCAGTGAGGTTAGTGGAATAAATGATGTATGGTGAAGTCAAGATAATAGCCTGTGAAATCTCCATATGAGGTGTCAGAAGAAGTTAATGATGTAGCTGTAAAATCTGCATGCTAAATGCAGGTCTACTGTATATTTCTCATGTAGCATTACTAAAAGTCTCAGTACAGAATTTCAAGATCAGTTTTTACTCTAACACAGTCATGACCAGTTTCGAGACACATGCCTGAGACAAGTTGCAAACTTCTTTGAAATGCAGATTAGATACAGAAAAAGGTCAATAATAAACAAGTTAAAAATGCATCAAAAATCTGAAATGATATGTACCTCTTTGAAAGTAAAGTTTTGTGGAAGTGTACAAAAAGGTTTGAGCTCCTCACAGAGAAAATGATTTCATCAATGATATTGATGTCATTGACCACTGCACGTCACAACTGACAACCTTTTATCTCAAGCTTTTCCTGTTCTGCACCCTCTAAATTTTCTTTTTCAACCCTTTCAATGAAGACCCGCTCAGCTGTGTTGATCCACAGCTGTCTGAATATCTTTACATTTGAACGCACAGGAAGACAGGGGAAAAAAGATTAATCACTCTTTTTGGCATCTTACCCTTCCACAACCCCTTCATATTTCTCTGACTTTCCCCTTTGGATGAAAGCTAACCACTCACAATGCCCTGATGAAAGAAATGGGTCACTTGTTCAGGTTGCATTAGCCCAGATAAGGGTATCACTTGTCTACAGCCCTATTGTAATTAACTTTTGTCAAAGTGATTAATCGTATGACCATAGAAACCATAGAGAGCCAGAAGCTTCCAGCAACCTGAGAAGTACAGCTAGGAACTCTGAAAATGTGGAATCCATTTATTACTAAAATAAAAATAAAAGGATAATAATAATTATTCAAATGACAACTACACTTGGTAAAAAATAAACATTGGCTTTCTATTATTGTGTCTTTTTTAATAATTAAATTATTAATTATGTCACTGTGATGACATAATGTTATGTGCATTGTGGAGGTAAACAAATAATTGACACAGTTTAGCAGATTTGACACTAGTTTCAGCAATATGCTTTTATACCCTTAACACATCAATAAAATGATCATCAACATACACCTTTTGCACTGCATGAAGAAATATAAAAGGTGTGCTTGGGATGGCCTAAGCTGTGCACAAAAGAACATTGCTTGTGCATGTGTGAATAATAAAGTTGTCTTAGATGTAGTTTCTGCAAAGAGACAGAAAGAGAACAACTCAGTGCTTTCCGTCCAAAAGATTTGTTGGACAGTGTTGAATTCTCACACATCACACAAATGCTGAAGCAGCGATGAATGGAGTTTGACAGTGATGGATGGAAACAAAAGAACAAACTAACTCGTGAGATATATAAAAGCAGAATAAATCTGCATCCTATATATTTTGTTTTTATATACTATATATTTAAAGTATATACACCATCAGATAAAAATCTACCAAGTTTGTGCTTGACAAAATTGAATTTGATTAAAGACAGAGGACCATTTGTCAGTGATTTAAAACATACAGTTTATTGACATAATTTGAGTCTTTTCAAAGTTGGGGACAAAAGAAAAAGGTTTAAAATTTATCAGGAGGAAAGCTCTCCCTCAGAAAAAAAGTGGTTAAGCGATAAAGTAGATGAAGGCATAAAGGTGAGAGAATTAATGTTGCTCTTGTAGAAATACTCTCACTAGTGGGTGTCACATAACTCCTGCTGGATTTCTCTCCTAAGCCTTTTCTTGTCTGTCATCATTTATCTAAGTATTTGAAGAGACCTGAAGAATAGCCAGTGGTTTGGTGCTGTAAGCGACAGAGGGGAACAAAGAACCCACTGCCAATTTGATTATAATATCACACCTATTCAGAGAGTTAATGTGGTGTCTCAGATGTCAGGCTGTTCTGCTTTCCTTCCTTTCCCCTTCTCTTCCTCTCCTCCCTCCTTACCTCTCTGAACTTCCATCTTCCATTCTTTTATTTGTCCTTGTTTTGTGCTATGAATCAGCTCTTACTTGTGGAGCTTTGATGAAATCCTTCTCCAGGCAGAATTTTGTGCCTGAAATGCCGTTCCCAGATCAGATGTCTCTAAAAGAAAATGTGTCATATAATTTGTTTGGCCCTAGCTCATTAGCTCTTTGTTCCATTTCCCATCAACTTTCCCAAACACAATCACTCAATTATATCATTTGTGGCTTTTTAGTTTTTATCTCAAATATGTTTTACATAGAAAATGATACTGTACATGAGAAAGAAGCAACTCCAATCCTCAGCTCAGTACAGTAACTCCTAAGAGTTCACCAAAAGTCACGTTGGTGATAAAAACCTCACTTACTTAGATTTTACCTTTAGTCGGAACATTAATTAAAGCATGAAAAAAGATAGTACAGATGTTATTAAAGTTTTGAACTTTATGCCCATTCACTACTTGATTACAGACTAAAATGGTTAAACAACTACTACTGCAGTTGCCAGATTACTTCTTAAAATATGCTTACCACAAGATGATTATTCCAAGTTAAAACTGCAATGGAATTAAGCTGAAAATTGTGAAGGCCTCAGGAGAAATCTAATAAACTACCTGATTTTATTATTGAGCTGGCTGAGGTATAAAGAATGCCGCCCCCCCCCCAAGTGTATAGCTACACTTGCAGAGCACATGCTATTACATCTGCATGAGCAAGTCAAATGCAACTATGAATTTCATTTTTGCTTTACAAAGCCTTTATTATCACACAAATCAATATTCTGTGTTACACAAGGCATACCATGAGGACGGAGGACGGTGAAACACAACCACTGTGTAGCTGCAGAAGTACGTGTTAGGCTGTAGCATGTGGTTTGCAGGTCTCTATCAGTAAAATTCCTCTTTTGTAATGCGTTCAGTCACTCATTCATTTTCATTCATACCTGCTTTGGGTCACAAGGGTCTGCTGAAGCTATTTTAGCTGCCACTGGGCAAGAAGCGGGCTGCACCATGGGCAGATTGCCAGTCCTTTTGAGTCAATTCAATTCCATTCCATTTAAATCAATTCTTTAAAAAGCAAAAATAAAAAATAAATTAAAAACACACACTTTCAGTGCCAGGAAAAGGCCGGACAACTTTTGCAAGTCGGTGTTACACTATACCAACTCGCAGAAATACCCTGTGATTAGCTGAGATTTGAAGCTTGCTTTAGACAACTTGAATTGCAATATACTCATTATTTTATATTTTCTTTGGCAAATGACCTTAAAAAATGATATCCCCTGAAGTAAGATTGTGTTATTTTCTATTTGGTTTTAATCATCATAAGAAAAACAATGAGAAGAATATATTTCAATGAAATTTATAGTCATGGATAGTGACAACATTTGATTAAACCTGTTTGAGGTGCTACCAGCCAAATTATCAAGAGTCTTAAATTGAGGGTATTGACTGAGGTGAGTATTTCAATCAACATTTTGGCAGCAGAAGTTTTATTCCACCTGGAGGAAGAATTCCCTGTCCCCATATCTCGAGTCCAGACTCAACGTGAGCATGATTTCTTGGCCCACTAGTGCCAGGGAATTTATAATTGAGTTGAGACTCAGGAAATGCTCATTAAGACATTGTCAGTCGCTAGAGGAGGCCACGCTCAATGTGTTTAGACACCACTGAGACTGCAGCTATCCCAGAGCCTTGCTCTTCTCCAGCTGGAGGGCATAGGTGTACGTCTGTGCTCAGGTGTACGTGTGCGTTTTAGAGCTGGCATGTGTGCACTCATGTGTGATTGTGTGCATGAGTTTAATAAACTCACAGGTCCGTGGAGCACCATCTGTCTGCACAGTGTTTGATCACGGAGGAAACTGTTGTGAGCCACATCCTTGTCATTCACCATGTGTGACAAACTATTGATAAAAACACCTGTTTATTGTCCTGCACTTTCCACTATCTCTGCTGGAGCAGCTGGCTGAATGCAGATTAGGACAGTAGGCAAAAGTAAGCCTAAACTCTCAGCAGTATGTCTTTTTCTTTTGACATACTGACAGTTAAATACAATGGCTTATTAGGGCCATTTGAGAGAAAACAAAGAAAAAGAAGATTGAGGCATGCCAGGGAGGGGTGGTGTTGGTGGGTTTGCCATCACTATTTTTCATCAGACTAGGCATTCCTATGCTCAGAAATATGAAGATTCATAGCACTTTTAAGTCCAAAGTCTGACGATAATATTGTGACTTTTGTCCAAAAATCAAAAATACATTTTGTTGCTAAATCCACTTACAAAGTGTAATTGGATAAGCTCACTGAGTGAAGGTATTATGCCTCAGAAATGCACCATCTATACTGTGATCCAAAGGGGGTTTCTCCAAATTTGCAATGTTATATTTTTTATTTCTTATCCTTTGAAGTCAGTTTATTAAGCCAGACTTTATAAATGCCAAAATCTCTGACTTACTGAACACAGAAATGTAGCTTTTTAGTTCTCAGCTTATACACTTTAGAAATTTTACCTTCCCTTCACCGTGCCACAGATTTTAAAGGGAATGACTACTTTTGTTTCATCATTTTAATCTTTTGTTTCATGTCGTACTTTATTCAGGAGAGTTCTTTCTTTGTGTGCATCTGGTTCATTGTGTGTTGGTTGTCGCTGCCTGCTAGAGTATGTGTTTATATGTTGTCCAATATGTCTTCCCCTCCCTGCTAGTCAATTTTACAGGACTCCTGCCCATGCTATTTAGCTTGCATCACACTTCTTCCCCCCCATTTTCCCTGTAAACTGCTTTGCAATTTGGTTTTTATTCTGATGTGGCTTTTTTTTTTTTTCTTTTGTAAAATGAAAGACCTTGGACTTCTCCTCTCGCCTGCCAGCCCTCTTGCATTTAGGTCCTCCCATATGTCTGGCGTAACACTTATTGAACATGTTGTCTGTAAAACTGAAATAAGATTGGACCACATATGTCATGAAATATGGCATTTCAGTGAAGTACTTTTCACTAAGTCTAACTTCTTTTATATGATTGAAATAAGCCTCTACGTGTTTAGTCATTGATCGTTTGATCTCCCCCACCTGTCTCATATGAAATTGATTAGAGCAATATCTGTGGTGAACAGGTGCACAATACACACGCACACGCACACACACACACACAGACAGTTGTCACATAGCACAGGATTTGTGCGTGGCTTCAGGGAGGATTGGGTCACAGCTCTCTGTCAGTAAACAATTTCATCAGCAATAATCAGATAGACTGTCCAACAGTCTAAGATCAGGGATGACGTGGGAGAGAATGAGAGGTAGCTGTACAATATTCGCCACCAATGCAAGCAATGGACCTCAGGGAGATGGATATTTCTAACAAATATAATCCATCAAATAAAGTAAAATATGACATGTTGAGTGCCAGTTTATAAAAAAAAAAGATTTTACCACTCACCTTCAGCTGTGCAACATTTTGAAATGAATTTCTGTGATTTCTGCTGCATAAAGAGATTTTCGAGTGATTTGTTTTGTTTGTCCTTGCCTTTTTTTCAGATTTTCAAATGACTGCATTGTTGTTTTACCCAAATGTGTTTAAGTGTGTATGCCAGTGGGCACATTTCTGTTTTGTGTTTTGTACAAGGGCATGATTAGAGGAGAATGTCCTTTCCAAGGTGAATATTAAATGCACAGGAGAGCTCCCGCAGCTTTCTCACTGAGACAGATGGATGAAGTTTACTACTCATGTGACAGTTAACACCCCTACAAGGGCAGGCAGGGGGAAAGAAAAAACCCGGTACGCAAATAAATGTTGGCTTTTCCACCCCCATTTCTGTTATTTATTAGAGTTAACACTTCTATTAGGGGTGCATTATACAAACAAATTATTATTGCCACTATGATTATTATGAATGCCATCCTGCTGCTGTATATGTGTAAGCCATATTTTGCAGTTATAGATTACAGATGCTTGCAGGAGAAAGAAATGTGATAAATACTAATTCAGCTGGTTACACTCCAGTATTTAAATCGCTGTTACAGAAGGCATATAAAATATTAACACTTGACCTTTTCATATGTCTAAAGGCAGATAAAGTCACAATTCTATCAACTTATAAATACAAAATTCAAACTTAGCCCTTCTACAATAACTACACTAGTGAATGTACCTGCTACACAGATCACAGAAGAAAACAAATATTTCACTATTGCATGCTAAAGTACAAAAGAACATGTCTACACTTCTGCAGATTGGTGTCTTTGGTTACTCGTCAATTCACACGTGAGAGCTAGGATTTGCTCCAAATGGCATACAGTTTGTGAAAACACTCGGACACAGTGTTCTGTCCACACTGTGTTCTTACAGGGGCGGTGTGTGTTCCCATTGTGAAAATGCTGTTGTTCTCTTAATGGAAATGATGATGTTAACTTCCTTCTTCAGCTGCTTCATCCAAGTTAATGCCATGTTACTGCCAATGAGACTTTTCATCATAAATTCCAAACAAAATGAACCCAATTCTTCCTTGTCATAAGTCTGAATTCTGCCTTTTTAAGAAGAGTTTAAAGCTCTGCTGTTGTTGACGCTGAAGATGGAGCACTGTTCATTTTATAACCGAAAACACTGCAAACGAGCATCCTACCATTTTCGCTACACTGACAAGAGGGGGACCATTGAGTGTGTGGGAAGTGTCCAGCATTCTACATTCAATTTTCTTTCCATTTTAAGTACTCCGTCCTTGTAGGAGGAGTGTACTGTGTGATGACAGAATTGTCAGTGTGAACACACTTATGTGCTCTACACTACATGTACGTGCATAAATATATCATTTGGAAAACAGCCACAGAGAGCTCGATAAATGAATGACATGGATGGAAAGGTGGGAAGGAAAAACATGGTGCTACAACAGAATGTGAAGTCATGTGACTTTTATGAAGGTTTTAGGCAGGTGTCCTATGTTAAGTGTAAAATAAAGTGAGCTTGTGGGCATGGCAGTTTAACAAGCTCGCTGATAATAGTAATAATAATAAAGCAAAAAGAGGTGATGTATTATAATGTAACTCATCCCTGTTGTTGACTAATAAAAAGGAATGAGAAAATCCTTTTTCTCTTTCTTCTCAAAGGCTCGTGACTTTTAATATTGGTTTATTCTGATTTTTTTAATATATTCTCCCATGTTCATATGTTTAATGATGTGCATTGCAGAAATGTATTACCTTTCAAATTTTAAGATGAGAATGGCATGTAAGAATGACTGAGGCAAAGAAAAAGAAACAGACTTGTTCTGAATGTACACTGATCATGTGCTGAAGTCATTTGTGTCTTTTTAACACTCATCCTGAGAGTTTTCGGGATTGTGTAGAAACAGTGACATTAAAAAACAAAAAAGTCATAGAAAACTATAAAATTTGAAAAAGTTGTTTGCTGGTTGTGTAATTAAGAATATTGTAAGGAAACATTATATGGAAATAGTAATATGAATTAATTAATACCATGTTGTATACATTAGGATTATGCAGCTAGAGATAACACAATTTGCATGTGTTGATATAATTATTCTATAACTTGTAGGAAAGACTTCTGAGTGTTTTTTGCAATGGGCAAATGGTCAACCCAATGAGCTGTAGTGTATGGTGGTAGGTGAGAAGTTGGTTTAAAAACATAAGCAAAAAGATCAGCAGCCTGTTTCTAAAATTGAAAACTACCTTTGGCCAGTTTAAAAGTCATAGATTCAATCTTTAATCTTGAACATCACATCAAAGAAAAATCAAAACAAAATTGAGTTACATAAGACAAAAAGTATTTAGAATGACAAAAAGCAAAACAAAGAGTACTTTCTGAGATATAATTTTGCAGATTTTATCAAGAGAAGTATTTTGTCCTGTCAAGCTAAGCCTAGAAACCTTGTTCCCTGTTCCCTCAGAGCATTGAGTGGGATCTGTGTAAAACCCATCTCTGAGGAGTCTTTCAAATAAATCAGGTTGCTTGTTCTTTAATCACATTCTGCTCAACTTTAGATTTGTCTCTTTCTTCTTTCATGTCCTATTTTTTCATACATGTATACATTTCCAAAGATGTGATCCTGACCTTTTTCCTTGGTGATGCTGCAAGCTTTAATACAATCCTTTAACCCTGCTGTGTGAGTATGAGGGTGCATATTTACAGGGTGATAAATTTTCAGCTTTATCCAGTCAAGTTTATGTTCAACTAAAACCTGGAGAGAGCTGTTGGGACAATTAAGCTTTAATGCACTGGTAAATGTCTGACACTTACAGAAAGATTTGTGATACCTGTGATTTTTCACAAGGACTAATCATTCAGTCAGCCATGAAAAACATTTCGAGAAAAGCTGGGTGGTTTTCTAAAATGTAACTTAAAAAGTGTATTTGCTGATATGTTTGAACTTTTATTTGAAAAAAGGAACATATGACAAAAATATTATGTACATTTAAAAAAATAACACTGGCCATAGAAAAACACACATTGATCAACTACACGATTATATGTGCACATAATAAAAATATAACGAAACAAGTATGATCATTCCAAACTCTGATACCGACCCAAACTGAGCGGTGCTGCTCAGTGGACATGTGGCTCAAGGAGTCACATGCATTTCAAAAAAAAAAAAAAAAAATCACAAATACATGTTTTTGTTTCATTTTAGAAAATTTCACTAATTACATAGAAATTCAGCTTTTACAATAATTCAAAAATCTTTGAGAATGAACAAGAATATTTGACCTTTTCTTGTTTTTCTTTATTCAGCACACTGATATAGTGATGATTTGTACCTAATTTTTGCCTCTGTCTATTATTTGCATTTTATGTATGTGTTTATATTTTAAACATTAAACTATTGTGTGTGGTTTCTTTCTCCAGACACTTCCAACTACAACATATGAGTTAGAGATCGTGGCCAAGGACATGGCAGGAAGTGAAGTGGGCTTAACAGGAACAGCAACGGCTACCATTACCATCACAGATAAGAATGACCATGCCCCTGAGTTCACACATCCATTGGTGAGAAACATCCCCTGTTCTCTCTCTCATCTTCTGCTGAACACTGTATCTTCTTGTTAATTCCCTTTACCCCCACATGCAGCTCCAAAAGCTGTTATGTGAGAAAACTGTAAGCTTTGTTTACCCCTCTAGGAGGGTAAAAGGTCAGAGTCACTTATGGCTACAGGAAATATTGCATTCTTCAAGGGCTCAGGACACATCAGCAGAGCAAAACACACAAGCTTATGGCGGTGACTAGTGACTCCAAGTCATGAGGAGCTGTAACTGACTATTTGTATAATGGTTTTAATGGTAGTAAACTGAGAAACATTATAATGACTTTGAAACATTTTTATCATTAATAAGACTTTGACCTCTTTCTGCACTTTTCATGGAATAATTGCTGCATATGTATTTATATATGTATATAGGTTTATAGATATTTATGTATATATATCTATACAGAGAGAGCTAATTCAGGCTTTGCGATCTCAAAAACACAGATAAAGTGTCACTAACAATAACTAAATTTATTAAAGTTATTTGGTACAAACAAGTGTAATAAAAAAGGGAATTCACTTTTAGTGAGAGGGATTGTTGAAGGACAAGTATGTTGATGAAACCGTAATGTTGGTATTTTCATCACTGTGCCCTGGTAGTAGTTTGTATTTTTTTTAAATGGCTTCATGTTTTTTTCTGTGTGTTCTTTGTGTTATTATAATCAATTATCATATTACATGTGAGTGGAGGCTGAGAAGAATTCGGTCACATTATTTTGTAATTTTCCTATGCAAAATGCACTTTGTTTTATGGGCCCAGAAAAACACTTTTTTCTGGATTTTTTTTTCTTTAGACATTGCCCCTTTCAGACATCATCAAGGATAGGATTTCATTGTATGGATATATCATCCAGGCACTGCATGTGCACAAGGGCAAGTGCTTCAGCAGTCGTTTTGAAAGCTGAAGTTTACGATCATGCAGCAAGGACCCTGCATGGTCGTAATAGGATCTCTTATAAGCATTTTCTCGAATGTTTCCAGTTAGCCAGCAATAGCTCTATGGATCCACTTTGCTTGTCAAGCAAGAGAGTAAATGTATCTGTTTATTTTTTTCTACAATACTTAATGGAAGACTATTTTATGAACAAGGCCAACTGTGCAACTGGATTTGCTGGAAGATTAAAACTCAGAATCAGAGATGAAGATATATAAATTCAATCCTCTCTGTATTGTCCTCTGTGATTCAGAGGGAACATTGAATAAAAGAGGACAACCAGGTATAATCGTTTGTTTTGCCGTGCATTTTAATTTTCTGAATCTGATTCTCACTTAAACATGCATGAACATATTTGGGGTTTTTAGTTATATTTAAAGGAAATAATTTTAAAAAGTAGCACTGATAGGATATGTTAAAAATGTGAGAACTGTTGTTCTCACTTCTGATGCAGGATTTATGCATCAGCTGTTGTCGTGAAGCATAAATCCTGCCAATTAGCAAGCCTCCAAGAGTTTGACCAATCAAGAAACATTTATGATTGTCATCTGATGTCATTTAGAAACAATTACAGACTTTTGGAGTTATGTTGAGAGCAAAAGTACTCCAGAGGTATCAGCGATATGGTAATTTTTAGTTATAAGTGAACCTGTTGTTAGTAAAAATATTTCATGTACCAATGCTGAAGACTGATGAAAATAACAACAAATGTATATATATACTTTATCTATCTATCTATCTATCTATCTATCTATCTATCTATCTATCTATCTATCTATCTATCTAT
>JAOWBL010003770.1:0-11890 GCA_028564865.1 Zenarchopterus dispar | reverse complement strand
TGTGTGTGTGTGTGTGTGTGTGTGTGTGTGTGTGTGTGTGTGTGTGTGTGTGTGTGTGTGTGTGTGTGTGTGCCAGCCAGGTCGCTGCCATGGCGCCCCAGCAGCTCCGGGCCTTGTTGATCACGGCACCGTGCCAAAGGGTTCCCATGGCAACGGCAGTGGCAGCAAACAGGCCTGTGTGTGTGTCTGCAAGGAGGAGTGTGTGTGTGCGCGCGTGTATGTGTGTGGGCCCAGTGTGGTGGGCAGCAGGCTGTGAACTCAGCAGGCCTTTAGCTGGGCAGCAGGAGGACGAGCAAGTTGCAGCAAAGAAAAACACCTCATTTGAGGTCTTAATGTTTTTTTCCTTATTAAGTCGTACATGATAATGCAGGTTAACGGATGATTGTCATACTTGCTTGACAGCTACATGAGAGGACCTACGGCTTGAGCACATGGTGACTGGTACCTGCACAATGGCTTAACACCTCCAGCACCTTTGCTACGAGTTATATCGGAAATAGTGCTGCATTTCTGAGTCAATCACAGTTTTGATTGCCAGGTGCAGCTGCATGAATGAAGGAGCGCCGGGGCGCTGCAGGAAACAGGAAATAAGAACAGAGGAAACGAGCCAGCTGCCAGGGTTTGATCAGCTTGTCCTGGGCCAGGCTTGGTAAAATAAGATTTAAAGAAAAGAGGGGAACTTGCATGTTTGTAGAAGTACAGCTTTTATGACAAGTTTCTAATGTAATTCCCACATTTTTTTCTCCTGTTATCTCCAGCTGCGCCTGCTACGGCATATTCCAGAAACTGCTGCTTTCAGCTCTGACTATGTGCCTCGTGGCCTCAAGGATCATGACAGCTGAAGTTCAGCATCTCTTCCGTTTACACTGAGATGGCATTTCCTTTGCTGCCGGGAGTAGCTCTCCTACTCTAAATGAAACATTGAACGTAACTGCTCCTGTGCATTCAAACTCTGTCAGTATCAGCACAAACCCTCTCCAACGTGAGTTCTCATGGTTTTGACTAAAGACTGTCCTGTTGTGCCAAATAAACCAGCTGAGCTTTCTCACGGAAGTGTCTAAGGTCATGCAAGCTCAAATGTTAGGTTTATTAAGCAACAACAGTGTTAGAAGCCCCAGCTAAGTGGGTGCAGTCTCTATAGACGGTCATTAGCCTGATTTTTCATTTCAGGGATGAACAGAATAAGCTTGTACACCCTCATGAGTCATAGCATTGAGTTTCCTCCAGCAATAACTGTCTTATTTGCATCAGGAATGAACTGTCTGTTCTCTTTGTTTAATTATTTTTAAAACACAGCTTACTATAGACAGACATGACCTGTGTCAGATTGTGTATGTAAGTCTATTTTAGAAGAGCTGTTTTTCTGGAGAGGTGCAGTGAGTTGACCCTTTACGTGGGACACAATTCATCCTGCAGAGCTTCCATGTTGCTGTCTCGTCATATGTTGCTGTGGACTGATGTGGGCTTTTGTTGTTTGCTATGTGTCTGACAGCTTCTTTTCACCGTCAGGTCAGCTGAACTGTCTGACCTCCCCCCAGCCTCGCCCTCTCACTCAGATGCACACACAGGTCAAAGGCCTGTCATTGGGTCGCTGTGTTTGTGTGTGTGCATGTGCATGCACTCCACAAGTCTGCATGGGCTTGCAGAGTTTACCATTTGAAACTGGGACGAAGTGTAACTGCAGCTGCTGTTGTCGGTGACGGGCCCAGGTATCACAACTCGCTGCTTTTTGCTGCAGATCTGTGGTAAACTGTCAAATCCTTCAAACAGTTTTGTAAGTGGAACCATTCCTCTTCTCACCCTTTTGATTTGGAGTTTGATTTTGAAGTTTTGCAGAAATGACATTTCCTGAAAGTAACAGAAAGTACTGTTTCTTTTGTTGTTGTTGTTATTTTTGTTTGTTTGTTTTAACCTGCCATCAGATGTGAGGAACTGTATTGAAGTGGTTGATTAATCATTGTTGTTTTGATTTAATATTTAAGACATTTATCAAGACACCACCAAGACCAAGATAACACCTCATACTCCTGGAGATTACATCAATATTGATATTATTTGATAGGGGGGAAAAAAATCATTAAAACATTCAATATATTCAAAAACTGTTGGTTGTTGCTCTTTGAAAGTTTGCAATTAAAACTAGTTGATGGTTAATAAAGTAAACTCTTAAGAAAAGAGGACGGGACACTGTCGTTGATCTTCTGTGTTTTGTTTAACCTACTTAGCTGATCTGAAACAAATGCCTGAAGGAGTCGTCGCTGATGAGATTGAAATAAACTCTGTGGCCTCCCTCCTCACCGCGGCAGGGGAAGACGGAGAGGACAGCAGGCAAATGATTCAGCATGCTTCAAGAAAAAAGGGTGCTGCAGACGCTGGGCAGATATTGTTTTGACAATTGGATTAGTGTTGTAATAACATCAGACTGGTGCTGGTAATGCAGACTGCCAGCACACACTGTTCTCTGGTCTGGGAGGGATGGCTGTGCTCTGGAGCCTCTGAACTTTAGTGGATACTGCGGTTCAGGCCTCCCCTCTCTCCTGCCTCGTCATTCTCTCTTCCTCCTCCCCACATTTCCTTCCTCCTCAACCCCTCCTCTAGGTTATTTCAGAGAGCAGGCCATTAACTGCAGTGGCTGTACTTCTGTTTTGCTTGAACTGTAAAAATTTTGAACTTGAGCTTTGAGAAGGGGCACTTAATCTTCAAGCCAGGCCTCAGGTTGCCTTTTACAGCAGCAAAGACGTGTGACCAGCCTGTTTACACGGGGCCTGTAGGACTTGCTTTCCCAGCATACTATTCTCTGAAATCACCTCACTCGGCCCCTTCCCTGTAGCTGTTGTGGTGAGCACACATGTCCAGGCTGGTACTGGCTGAAGCTCCCAAATGGGAAACTGGCATTTTGGTGCACGTCTTGGTGACACATTTCCTTTTTTCAGTAGTTGCTGCCTTTTCTTGTGTGTCTGCTCCATAGCTGTGGCAGGAATGTGGGTGTGTTGGTGACACGACTGCTGTGTCTCTGGCACACACTGAAATACTCCCACTGATGGATAGAGCTCTCTAAAACCTTCCTATAGTCTTGATTCACCGAAAGTGAATTCTAAGGACAGAATGGTCTAACTTTCATTTTAGCGTCAATGTGAAACCCCTTCTTCCTTTTTTCTCCTGCTGGCTTTGACTTTTCACTGCAGAAGGTCTTCTAAAGTATTTTTTTTCTGACGCACATAGGCTCAGAGACACAACTACCGCCATCTTATGAGATATTTCACAGCGATTGTTTTTGACCTCTGACAGCTCATGATGTTATGCAGTTCCAGATGGATATTTGGGCTCTGGCTGGATGACAAGGTGGTACAAGTAGACACTGCTGCTCTCTGAAAACAAACGGATGCAGCGATGCAGGGCTTCAGCAGACATAAAAAGAGACCAGATGTGTAAGGGTGGTGGCTTTCCGGACTCATGAAACAGATAGTCTTCCTCGTGACTCGCTGGAGCCTTCAGACTTTACCTTCTGGAGTGTGCCGTTACCAAGTTTCAGCATCCTTTGCTGTGTGCATCTTCCTTCTCAGAAGCTTTCTCAGTGTTTCCTCCATATTTGGTCACTGAAAAATTCAGTTTCAGCTATCTGCTATGAAAAACCGTTGACAATAATTTGAATTTCTCAGTTCAGTTGTTTTTGAAAGACTAATTTTTGGTCTCATATCCTTGCTGTGATGTAAGAAGTTTCAGGCGCAACAAGTGAGGAAGTGAAATGTCCGTTGTGAGTTTGCCCCAAGTGCCTCGTTCCGCAGCTCTTGGGTTCATTTCAGTTGGTTTTGCAGGCTTAGGTTTGCTCTCACAACGTTTTTTTTTTTCCTGTGGTTGGTGCTAGTTGGCTTTGTTCCTCTCAGTTCTACCCCACCCGTCCCCTGTGGCTGTTGTGGTGGAGCACAGGCAGGTTTGGGTGGGTTTATGTTTCATCTAAGGCTCGACTCTAACCAACCCCAATGCAGATAAATAAGCCAGGGAGGATTACTCAGACTGAGGACTGACATAGGATGGTTTAACTGAGCTTTTGTTGCTCTCCTTTTCCCATGTTGCTGCATTTTTTTAATTATTAGAAAGATGTTTCCTCTCTCTGATTGAATCTTATCCATAAATGAATGTAGACTCTTCTTTCGTGTCTTTTTCTTATCCAATTTCTGTTTTTCCAAAGCTTCCCAGGTGGATTTTGGCTTATTTACTCAGAAAATTACAAGCTGTGTCATAGTTTTACAGAGCTGGGTGTGCACATCAAGACTCAAACTCCAAGCACACACACACAAACATACACTGTGCAGGAATATCCAGCAGTAAGCTTGTATGTGTGTGAGTCAGAGGTCAGGCTGGGTACCAAGACCAGACAAGGTCAATGCTGCTCAGGACAAACTCAACAAAAGAGTCTCAGACAGGGAGGCAGAGAAGATAAAGGAAGGAGGAGAAAGGCAAATCAATGAAGAATGAGAGACACAAGTGGGGAAAGATTGTGGGTGTTAGAAGAATGTACAACAATTGATGAAAGGTGGGGAAGGTCGAGGGAAGACAAGAAGAGACTTGTGTGAGAGAGAAGGGAGGACGGACGGATGGGGTTCAAGGAAAGATGGATAGGCCATTGGATATACAGTCTGGGACCAAAAACGAGTGGGAGGGAGGGAGAGGGACATGATACAATGAACAAGAGAGGAGATACAGACGGGACTATGAAGCAGTGATCATTGTTTCTCCCACTAGTGCCCTGATCTGGTAGGTCATCCCAGATCTGCTTTGTACATGAGTGTGTGTGTGTGTACCAGTCATTCAGTATCTCACAAAGAAGCCACTGTATGCCAGGCCAGACACCACTCATGCCTGTCTTCAGCATTCACACACACATCTGTGTTCTGCAGGAGCCACATGCACTAACCTCACTGTTGTGAGGTTGACCTGTGCTGCCCCCTGCTGGTGAACACGTGTTACAGCAGTGCTGCTCAGCACCTACTCAACTTTTTTTTTGCTTTTGTCCCTGTTTTTTTTTTTTTTTTTTTTTAAAGACAACAATTAATGTTGTTGTACAGTAGTCAACATTTAATGAAAACCAGACTTACATGTTATGTAGGAATTTTGAACAATATCTATTCTTGTCTTAGGACAACTTTGATGACCCATTTTGATCCTCTTCAGTAACTCTTAAATGTTATAGATTTTCACTCATAGTAATCTAAACGTTTAAACAAACAACCACTAGCCCTCTTTTCTTGGTTCTTGAATCTTCTTCACACTGAAGATTGTGAATTTAGAGTTTAAAAAGTTTCCAATATTACATTAAGAACCAAGAAATAAAGATCAGATGTCTTCCGTTTTAAGCATTTCCAATGTAATGATTATTTAAGGAAAATTAACCTGTAAATAAACTGGTAATGATATTAGCTGCCTCATTGGTTATTTTATTTTTCCACCATGAGATTTCAGTAGGTATTATATTGGTTTAAACGAATGTAAACTCACATTTAATGTAATTTTGACCCATACGGGGTTTGTTTCTTAGAAGATTGTGATTCAAGATTTATCATGCACAAACCAAGACATCAGAGGGGAAGAAGAAACTTGGGGTACATTATTAGAAAAGTTTAACAGCTCCTCAGTAGAAATGGACCATCTGCCTCTTTTTGTTGGTCAGAACCAGCATCTTTATACCACAGCTCGAAACTGAAATAAATAAGAAAAGTAAAGAGTTTCAGTTGCATCAATGAAGTAATCATTAAATCAATATAGTCATGGGTTATAACAGTTCTAATCACTAGCTGAAGTTGGTTTTGAGCAAATATTTAAAAGACAAACGCTCTCTTCTTCAATTTTCCTCCAATACAATCTGATTAGATCTGGGTTTGATGCTGGAGTTGATTGGACCAAACAATTAATCCACAAAAGTTTATTTATGCTCTTTAAAACTAGAGTTTTTTTCTCCATTCATTTCTTTTTATGGACTAAGTTGTTAACCTGTTATTGAGGTGACTGCAGGTGAATGGCAGGGATTCATCATCCCACCTGACCTTCGTTCCCCCAGTCTTCCTCTTGAACCCGTGCTGCTGATTTGAAACTGAATCCATCATAAATGTTTGATGCTAATCTCTCTCTCTTCTTTTGTGTGTCCGTGCAGCTGAACTGGAGTTTGTTCAGATCGTCATCATCATCGTGGTGATGACAGTGATGGTGGTGGTGATCATCTGCCTGCTCAACCACTACAAGCTCTCCACCTGGTCCTTCATAACGAGGCAGAGCCAGGCCCGCAGGCACGACCATGCCCTGCAGCAGGTCAGAAGTCCTGCATCTCTTTGTGAAAGAAACCTTTTTTTTCTTTTTTTTTTCATCAATCAGGCAGACCTGTTCTGTCAGACTCTAATATAAACTGATTGAGAGAGGACAGATGAAAAGACAGAGGCACACAGCGCGTCCTTCAAAGTCCTTGTGTTGTTATTGTGACAGTGATTTTCTGTATTTAGGAAACAGGGCAAACATAACTCACTAGTATGTTCCCAGTAAAGCTCTGCTGAGCTAAACGAGTCCTTTCATCCTGGTTGGAGTTTCTGTCCCAGTTTCACAGAGGTAACAGCCTCACTCCAGTCTGTGAGGTGAACTTGCTGAATCGGTTCCTTCCGAGCCAGTCCCTGTCAGCCTTGATGTTTAATTCACTATGGTGCTGTCTAGACAGCAGCAGCTCTGTCCCCAAACTGACACATCAACATTCTGGGACAAACACACACCTTCACATATGTACGGTAGAAAGCTGCACCCTGGAATAGACTCAGGTACTGAAAATGATGAATCCATTGATATCATAAGCACGGAGGCCAGCGTCTGAAAGTGATTTGTCAGCTTGATTGTCCTATTACACATTACTTCCTTGCAGCTTGTCATTTCTCACCTCATTTTTTCCATTTCCTCTGTCAATCTGTGTTCAGTACCATGCTATCAAATTATGCACAGAGAAGCAGACACAAAGCAAAGTACAAACACGGCTGCAAGAAGCCATCGAGGCTGCACAGCAGAGAGGGGTGAGCAGCCTGTAGCTTTTACCCCAAAAAGTTAGACTGATAAAAGGATTTGTGCAAGCTTGACTTTTTTGCTCTACTAATTCTACCTGAGTAAAGATCCTCAAGTCTTGTGTAGAAGAAAGGAAAACTATCTTTGTTTTTGCTTTTATCCTGGCTGGAGTTGTCCTCGTTCCCAGACGGGGCAGATTTAAGGTTTTCAAGCCATCAGGCACATCCCAACACTGCTGTTTCATATTTTATATCCATGTAACGATGTCACTTGCAAAAACTGGCCCAGACAGTAAGAGGAAAACCAATAGTGATGACAGAAACCTGGCAAATCTATTTTGTGTATTGCATACATGAGTGTTAACAAGTAACAAAAATGGACAAAAAAAAAGCTACTTTAAACCATATTATACTGCTCAAAAACAAGGGGAGACTTATATCACACATCATTCAAAGATGGAACTCAGCTGATATATATTCAATAAACATTTTGAAATCAAAATGCTGCAGTCAGTGGAAACCAGAATAATTATTCAGTAATCATATTCAGATTTTTATCCTAAGACTTGAACTGACTTGATTTGGGTTTAGTGGCAGAGTTGCTGTTTGTTCTCTTTCATCTTTGCAGCGGTTTATTTGTTTGTAGTAAGAAACCTTACTGAAGCTCAGGGTTGCATCAGCAGCAGAAGGAAAAGCTCCATCTTACTCTGCTTTCCTCATTTGTCTCGCATGTTTAGGACGGTTGTCTGTGGGCTTCGGACAGTGGTTCTCGACAAGGTGCCTCAGAGGTAAGACGCCGCCACGCTCACCCACGTTAGACCTTCTGCCAGTCTTGTACACTTTGAGGATGTGTTACAGGAGCTAAACACCAGACTCAAGGATGGCTCCCTCTTATTTAAAATAAAGTTTTAGTTTATTTTATGGTGTTAAAGAATTAAACCTGTCAGACTGACAGTTCCTTCAGAGTTGTGTACAACTGTGGTCTATGTGGGATGTGATCAGCAGTAAGGATGAGTGGCAGAGCTAAATCCAGTTCAGGTTAAACATTTCCAGTCAGGACACAGCTGAATGAAGTGATGCGACATACGACCATGTCATGTTTGTCTCAGTTAGTTTCTGCAGAGCATCATCTTTTCTAAATGAATACTTGTACACTCTTTTTCTTTTTTCTTTTTAACCAGTTGCACCTTCTCTTGGATAGATTAAACTCAGATATCGTTCTTTGCATTATCATCTCTTTGACATGAACACTAGCCCTCGTAGGTGTCTTATAATGGTTTAGAAATTTTTTTAAAAGGATAAAGGTTTTTGGACATCTGGATTTGGACACCTTCGTTTGGACATTAAGGCTACATTTACACTGCAGCTCTTGATGACCAGCTCTGATTTATTGCCTAAATCGGACTTTTTGGACAAGGTGCTTACATCATCTTTTGAAAGCGACCCATCCCTTATATTTGCATTTACAGTGGAAACATCAGGTGTCTTTCTTCAGTGACTACAGGTGCAGTAGAAGATATCACGTATCAGCGCATGGACACACCTCTTGTATGTGTGCATTTATGCAGATGTGTCATCAGCTGGTTCAGTAAAAGATAGTTGCTACAACAGAGGCTCCAAGTCCACGTCATTATTCCTCCCAAAAGATTAGTATTATTTTATAGCAGAGGAGGTTTCCATCACTCACACCGTCACATTTTAAATGACATCTGACTCCCATCAATGTGGAAAATTCAATCTCTTCACTTAGATGGCACACGCAGATGCACGTGCCTGATTCATATTTGATCTATTTCTACATATGACCAAGGCCTGAAGCTGATCTGATAATGAAAGAGGTGTGTGTGTGTGTGTGTGTGTGTGTGTGTGTGTGTGTGTGTGTGTGTGTGTGTGTGTGTGTGTTTGTTTGGGGGGAGAGGGGTTGTTTCCTACTCCTTGCATGTCCAGTGCTCACATCAGATCTGAGCCACAAATAAGGAATTAATAAAGTATGATTGAATTAAATAGAATAACAGACTGACAAGGTATTAAAGAGTAAAAATAAAAATTTCTTTTTGAAAGCTTATTTCAGTTTGATAGCAAATCAAATTTTGTACAGGCAGAAAAAGCATCATCCATTGGTCGTTTCATCTCTAGACCTGCAGTCACGCAGCTGGTCTGATATCCACCGGATTTCAAGAGCATCAGCGTTGAAGGTGGTGCAGGTATTTCAGCAATATTGGTCTGCATGGCCCATTCTGTTTTCAATGTTTCATAAGAAACCCATGGTTAAATTTAGGTCCAGTGCCGTTATACCATCTTAAACCCTACAATTACTATGTTGTAAACATTTTAAAAATATATCGTATGTGGGAAAACACCTGCAGATGGCGCAACTAAACCTGCTTTAACAGTGTGGTGTGTAAAAAGAAAGTAGAGTTGGTAAATGTGGCATCAAAAAGGGATGAGACTTGACATATAGACCTGAACCCACTCAGGTTTATCTCTCATTTAATTTCATTCCTTAGTTCTGCTTTTATAAAAGATATCTGGGTCTCCTCTCAGCTCTTCTCTGTTTCTTTTGCTGCTTCATTTATTAGTAGCTGCCCTTGTGTAATTGTTCTGTGGTTACAAGAATGCAGTCAGGGCCTGACATTTGCATTTCAGCTGCTTGTAAATATTTGATCACCCAGCAATTGGAGCTTGTATGTTGTACCAGTTATGGTTGGCGCTGCACTCCAAATAAAATCTAAATGATGTTCTTTGCAAACAAATGCCTGTGTACTAAGTATGACTACTGATAGGCTTGCTCAGTGCTTTCTTACCAGATGGAGTAGATTCCAAGTCATGGTGGGAAAAGAGAGAGCGGCTTAACAGGGCAGAAAGAGCTTTCAAATATCTAGCCAATCAAGTCTTAGCATTGACAAATTGAAGATGCTGTTATAGTGAGGCTGCGTAAAAATGTCTGACTGCATGGAAACAAGCAGAACGAATTTTCTTTCATTTGAAATGTCCTGCTAGTTAAGTCTCACATGGGATCAAACCCAAAGGAGGATAAGAGAGGAGACATGAGGCGTAGGAGATGAGACGTCAGAGGAAGAGGATGAAGGAAGGTAAAGACAATGTCAGTGTTGAGGCACAGAGAGAATGGCAAAAAGAGGAAAAGGCCATGCACAGACAAACAGAGGGAGACGCAGCCAGTGAGTGTGGGTGGCTAATAGATGTAGGGATGCTGGCTCTGTGTTTGTGTGTGTGTGTGTGGCAGGGTGGCGGGGTGGATGGTTTTTAGTGCGTCATTAATCAGCAACACCTCCCCTGACACTGTCTAGACAGCCGTCTGAGAGCTGCCCTGTTCTGCTGCGCTCTGCTCCCTCTATCAGCTGCACACCTTTCTCCTCTCTGTCTTTCTGTCTGTCTCCACTCTCTCCCTTCCTTTTTCTCTCTTTGTTCCTCTCTGTATCTAGCTTGCGCTCACTCTCCTTATTCTCTTTATCTCCATGGCTCCTAATTTTTCTCCTCTCTTTTCTCAAGTCTCCTTCCTTATCTCGGTAGCCTTTCTTTTTAAATTCTTTTATTTTCATCCTTCTCTCCTTCTGTCTCTCCTGTTTAATTTCCCTGATCCTCTCTCTCTCCCCCAGACTCTTTTTTCCAAGTCCGTTGTTCTCCTCACCCGGACCGTCTCCTCAGTGGTGTTTGATTATTAGAGCCACAGTCATTAATTGAAATGGGCTCCCTCTGATGATGACTCACCACGGCAGGAAAGTGAAAGTGTGGAACTGGATAGAAATGTGAGAGAGGGTGAAACAGGATATGCCATTAGTCTGGAGAGCTTATAAGAGCTGAAGATATCTGGAACAAGCCAGTGAATGAACCAGTGTTTTTAGCATTTTTCTATTTTGTTGTGGGTTTTTTCCTCTTCTTTTTTTCTATAATTACACTGAAATGTCCACAGGAAATCATTTGTAACATACTAGTGTGCTATTGCTGCAACTGCATCATTGTTTTAATTGTCAGCTCTACTGCAGCAACGTATTAGTAGTAAACAGTAGATAATAAAAGATAAAAGGTGCTAAATTTAATTGAATTTCATTTCAGTTGAGTTTTATTAATATAGCATCTATGACAACACAAATTGTGTCTAGGTGCTTCTCAGAGTCCCAGAACATGACCTCCAAGCAACTATTACACAAACAGTGGCAGGTACAAAACTCCCTTTGAAGAAGGAAGAAACCTTTATCAGGACCTGGATCATAAGGGCGCGGGGGTCCCTCCTGCTGAAGACCAATCAGGTAGAGGAGGGAGATGAGACAGAGACAAGAGACACAAATGTATTGTTAGTATTATATAAGACAAAATAAATAATCTGTTAGTGGGAGAACTGAGTTCTGTGTGCTTATATTATGACTTATACATGGTTAGTAAATATCCTACAGAGACATCTATATAGACAGGGGGAGGTAAACACTGGGATGGTCAGAAGGTGGGTCTGCAGGCCAGCATGCAGCTCTGGAAGCTCTGGAAGCTCTGGCCTGCAAACATCTACAGAAGAGAAAAACAGGAGGCAGAGCAGAAAAACAAACTACAAGAACGATGGAGCACAGATACCTTTTATGAGGCACTTCTAATTAACAACTACTGATTCAACTGAAGGAAGAAAATAGAAGAAGCGGTAAAAAGAGGAGAAAAGAAGGATCCGGGGCACCTCTCAGTGGATCATGTTGGTGTCTCCAACTTTGGCATAGCTGCAGCTATGACTATTGGCCCTCACACGTTAACATTTACACTAACTATAGGCTTTACTAGACACAAATGTTCTAAGTTTGGGTTTAAAGGTGGAGGTGGTGTCAGCCTCCTTAACCCAAACTGGAAGTTGTTTCCAT
>JAOWBL010003769.1:0-11891 GCA_028564865.1 Zenarchopterus dispar | reverse complement strand
TATATATATATATATATATATATATATATATATATATATATATATATATATATATATATATATAATGTGTGTGTGTCATCTGCATAGCTATGGTACTTTAATTCATTGTTCTTTATAATCTGTGCCAACGGGAGCATGTAGCTGTTAAAAACAAGAGGTCCCATATAGGAACTCCACATGTCATTCTTGTCAGCTCAGATGTAAAATTACCTGTTGACACAAAATATTTCCTGTTCTCTAAGTACATTTTGAACTGGTTTAGTACAGTTCCAGAAAAACTCACCCAGTTCTCCAGTTCTTTGAGTAACATATTGTGGTCACCTGTATCAAATACAGCTCTGAGATCTAGTAAAACTAAGACTGACATTTTCCCACTGTCTGTAAAACATATGTCATTAAACACTTTAGTTAGAGTAGACTCACGGCTCTGGTGCTGTCTAAAACCTGACTGGAGGCATCATAGCAGTTGGTTTTAGCTGTTGAAAAACAGCATTTTTTAATTATCTTGATTAAAAATGAAGATTTAAGGCCTGTAGTTGTTCATTTGTATCTTGTCAAGCTTGTCCACAATTTTTGTGAAATTTATTTTAATTTCACATCTACTGTGGTGCAAAAAGCAATAATCATAAAAACTCATTGTCCAAGTACTTCTGGACCTGAGTGTAGAAGAGTAGAGAGAAAAGATTGATGGTTGGTGTATAAAACTACAAGCGGGGGAGGTAAACAAAGAGGCAGAGCAAAGTGGAAAATGTGGGGTGCAAGAGGAGAGACGGCGATTTAAATTCAGTGGAGCAATAAATGTTTACTGGAAGACAAAATAGAGAAGGCTCAGAAAGTGTGTTCATGTCTGTGTATGTGGGGGGAGAAAGACTACGGAGAAGGGGGTGACTGAGCAAAGATGATGGGAATGAGAGACGAGTGACAGGAGTGGATTATGTTACCAAGAGCATCTGTCAACTGTTCCACTTCGGTCTCAATAAGACACACATATACACTCAAGCACATGGTGCCATCTTCAAGCCAAAGTCAATACTGAGGCAACAATGGAACAGCGGGAGAGAAAACAAAACCAGATCCTTACTCGTACATCTAATTTAAACACGTCATCTGTATTGGACAGTTTGTACAAAACATGAGTGTTGGATCTCCACAGTTCCAGGATCAAGGACGTGGATTACCTCAAAAAAACATTTCCAGCACACAAACAGCAATAATGATTTACAAAGCTGAAAAAAAAAAAATTTAGATTCTGAAGGATATGCTGTTCCACCAAAATTCCCTCAGCAGGTATTTATAGGTTATTCTGTCATTCAATAATACATACCTGTTGAAACCTTCAGCACTTTGCAAGAATAAAACATGAGCCACTAATAGGCTGTCAAAAATATCACACCTGATATCTTGTCCCAGGGCAGGAAGATGCTGGAAATGTGGAAATGTGCTGGCAGTAAAGCTTTGAGAAAAACATGCATCCATCCACCCATCCATCCATCCATCCATCCATACCTACATGTTTCAGTTGAGAGTCAAAAGGGTCTGCTGAAGTCTAAGCTCTTTTTCAGCAGAAGGAATTACATCCTATTTAGGTCCCCTGTCCATCACAGGGCCATGTGGAGTCAAACAATATACACATTTCCTCCTGTCCCAAATTAACCAGACATACATATTTTTAGAGTTTGAGAGGAAGCCAGAGGAAGCCAGGGTGGAGAAAACCCACCCAATCCACACAGCTAGAACCTGCAAACCCCACATAGAAAGGCTCCTCCCAGGATTTGAACCAGAAACCTTCTTGCTGTGAGGCAACAACATAACTGACACATATTTACTATGTCTTTAACATCTTGTTCGACAAGAGATTTGACATTCAATCACCTATCACATTATTATCTTACATGAATATGTTGCTGTATCTTCACTAAAGAGGGAAAGTTCTGTTCAAGAGCCACAAAATCAACTTCCAGGGACTCATTCTTTCATTATTCAGACTTCAGGAGGGTCCAGGGTTGTTTTATGAGGCCTTGGCTGATGGTGTGTTTCTTTGACCTCATCCCATTTCTACGCCAGCCCTACCCCTACATTGTAAGAGTTCACATGGGGCTAATGGTTTGAAATTCTCTTTTAGATGAAGGATGGCTGAGCTTAAGAGCTACAGAACCCTCCAAGCAAATTTTTCAGGATCACACTTCAAACACAGGGTACACAGAAAATACAGAGTAAAGGACAACATGGCTTGGATAACCATCCTGCATTTGAAGTCCTCTCCATTGGAGCTTGCAATCACTCATCATGTGTATCATGCAGTCACTCCCACTGGCATGTGATGTAAAATGAAGTCATAGGGGTGTTCCTTGTCTGTGGCAAATACTCGTATCCCAAGTGCTTGACCCTCCATTTTAAGCAATATTGTTAAAGGCAGGCATAGGAGAAAAGGGGAAAAAATGGGACTGGGCCTAAAGTACCGGGAGCAGCCCTGTAACTAGAGTTCTTGGGAATTTATACGGGGCTGTGGCAAATATTTGGTATTAGGGACTCCAGCGTGGCTTGGGAAAAACATCTGGGTGAGGGTTTGTTTTGGCAGGAGATGCTGTACAGCTCTCTCAGTCTGCACTTTGAGTACAAGTCTTCCTTTGTCTTTCATATACACCGTTGCCATCTATGCTAGTACTGCAAACAGGCAGAAATCTTCTCAGTTTACCCATTCTTTCTAATCTGTTTTTTTCTTCTACTTTGTATTATTTTTCCTCAGTCATTTTCTTTTATAAATCAGTGTTTCTCAAACACCAACACCACCAAGTGTCCTGGACTGTTAGTTTGCTGAGTCAGTGGATTGTACCGACGTTGACAATGTAGTGTCATAAGAACCCTTTAACCTCTTCACCTGTAGTGTTGACCTCTGAGCTGAAAATTGTAAAGATACCTTTGTGCTGCTTGAAAAAATGAATCACCACAAGCAGTTATCTGTCACCAGCTGCTGCCAGCCAAATATTGTCCAGATGTCTCCTCGTGTCATGGAAAAACTCTGGCTTCCATGGTTACCAGGTCTTTGGCAATGTCATGTCATGACTGTCGCTGTGAAGCCTTGAATCAGGCCTATTTCAACAAATACCACATTTGCTTGAGCCTTGGGCTCTTTATTGTGTCCCTTTGGCCACTCATGAGCAATTTTTGCCCACATGATTGAGGAAACTGCTGTTTCTGTGGTTTGATGTGACAGGATTCAGGCTGCTGGTGCTTGTAAAAGTAACAGCCACATAAATGCCAAAATCTAATGTTTCCTGGCAAAACTCTGCAAGTTACCAACAAGTGATGGATTTTAAAATTGTAACAGCATAAATTACTCAAGTTCAGTTAATAACTGTCCATGTTTAAGACTCTACCACCTAAAAAGATGCAGGATATTTTTAATGCAATCCTGACTGATGACAAGGGGTACCATATTACAAGTACAAACTACGTTAGTATAATAGATTGCACAAGACAAGTATAGTAATTATGCTTTTAAACATACAATAGCACTGGTATGATCCATTACCAGACTAGGTAATGCAATCAACCAAACCCTGGACATTTCACATGCTTCATTTTTCCTTATTTCATTGTTTTCTGCTGGTCTAAGATGGCCTGTCTAATTAAAAAGGGGATTAGATGATGAGGATAATGTGTTATCACCAGCTTCTGTCTGCCCATGCTTTTATTAGCTCAGCTCATCATCTTGGATCGTGGAAGAGTGGAGGAGAGGGCTCTACGTGATGGATTAATGCCGCCCCCTAGACTCCAGGGGGGCTTATGCAGGGTACAGCTAATAAGATGCAAAAACTGTGCATAATAAGCCATTATGACCCTCGTAATAGAGTAGCCAGGCTTGGAACGTCACTGTATCAACATCAGCACAGGAAGTCCAACACCTCAGAGGCCTTTGACGTTTGGATGGGGGAGGATTTGGAACGCGGTGGGCAAAGTGTGATGGTCGCTAAATTATAAATCTGTCTCACATCCTCATATCATGACATAATAAATGGCTAAATGGCCCGTGGACAGGAAGTGTGACTCACTTCCAATGACATGACTACCACCACCCCACCTCCAGGCAGCTGTTTTGGCACATCTGATGATCCAGGATTCTATAATCAGCCATAGATTTCACAGAGAAACTCTCATAATCCTTATGAAACATTGAATTTCCTGGCCTCGCGCCTAAGGGAACACGGTGACATGGGTGTGTGCATGTGTACAGTGTTCTTTGCCTCTCTCCTTTGCTTTCGGTCTTTGTGTGTGTGTTTGTGCCACCGTACCGCAATCATGCCATCTGTCCTAGCTGAGAATCAGGTGCTGAATGCTTTGTGACTTGGCTTCCAGCTAATTCCATGCTCCCCAGTCTTGTTGCTACTCTGAGGCCAGTTAGAAGTGAAATGAGCCTAATCAAAACAACAAATATACTGCTGCTGAGCTGCACGTGTCCAGTTTATATCCAGGCTTTACAAAGCTTTTCAGTCAAAATGTACAAATACTTACACAATCATGACCCTTATCACACCACGGTTGTGCTAACCTCTCCTCCCTCCCCCAAAATCCTAAAAATCCAAAGCATAAAAAAATCATTTTATCATAGTGAGTCTTAGTATTAGACAAATGCAATCTCACAATAACAAAAAAAATAAATAAAATGTGCCATTATTTCACAAAAATAAAGCCAAAAAGAATAACAAATCACTTGGGCATTATGGAGTCCGCCCCTACAACTACCATAGGATTTAAGAGAGTAAGTTACAGCCAGGTTCTGCTTATTAACAGCAACATTTACGATGTTAACACAACACCACGAGGAAAAGACATAAGCAGTGTTCTTAAAGAACCTATTCTAAAACCACTTCTAATGAATTTAGAGTTAAATCTTCTACGGTGAGAGATTATTCAAAAGTGGAGAGTGTTGAGGATCCCAGGAGTGGATCCCACATCAAGTTTACCCCAAAGTTGGAGAATGTAACACTCGTAGAAAAACAGAAACCCAAGAACTACATCTGAGGTTTACTAGACTGCACCTCAACAAAATTACAAGACTACTGGAATGTCCTATAGACAGATAAGATGAAAGTACAGCACCTTGGGCTTGAAATCCAGAGTCATATTTGATTTTTTAAAAAAAATCAAACCCAGCATTTTAGCAGAAACACTTTACACCCAATATTAAGCATGGTGGTGGAGGGGTAAAGGTGAGGGGCTGTTTTGAGCATTTCACAGTCGACTATGAGCTCCTCCATGTATAAGAGCATTCTCATCAGTCCAACAGCTAAAGCTAGGTAAAACTGAATCATACAACAAGACAGTCATCAAACACATCATCAGATCTTCATCAGAACAGCTGAAAAGTAAATCACTCAAGATTTTAGTAAAAGTCCAGAAATGCTGTGGCAGGACCTTAGGTCCTAAAAACTTCAATGAACTGAAACAAAAATCAAAAATCCACCACAACGACATCAAGAGATGGATAAAGTCATGCTAGTTTAAGTTATTGCTGTTTAAGGTGGATTTAGAAGTCATTGAAGCACTGAGGGACTAAGAAACTCACATGTGATTATTTTTTTCTGCTTGGCTTTCATTTTAGTTAAATACATTATAATTTGTTTAATGCTCTGTGTTGTTTATCTGAAGTTGTTTTTGTCTACAACAGGCTCAGTGACTGCATTATTCTTACAAAGCTTTTACAAAAAAAGAATAAACAGAGAGGTGCACAAAAAATAAATGTGATGGGGGCCACTTTTGATGAATATATTTGCTTCTTTTGCCTTCAGTCAAATGCATTTTTTTATCCATAAGTGAGAAACAAATTGCATAATAAAAGATGGTGCTCAGTGGTGAACCAAAACAGCAGTTCAGCTTTTACATATTTTACACTTTATAATATTGAAATTTTCATCATGAAAACCTAGCCACACACACCTTGGTGCCAAATACAGTACTTTTCCTTTTATGTGCTTGCCCATCCTCTACTGGACACTTGCAGTGCTATTTCAGCCTCATTAATAATGCATAGCTGGAAGAGTCATGAGCCAAAATGAAAAACAAAAAAACTATTTTTGTCTCAGAGAAAATACACACATTTGTCATTTACACACAGGAACATTAGCAACCATAACCCCATTTTCAACAGCCTGCATTGCCCGCCTTCTGCCGCTGCATTCGCAGGGATAAATGCTGACAGATACCCACATCAATATAATGAAGGCCTTGCCATTTTTTAAGTTTATCTTCGTGGCAGCATTGTAGTTAGGAGCTGCGAATCACTCCCACACACTGTGCTGCTCAATAATTTGCCGCCACCTACATACGAGTTAAGCTGTACGGCTCCTGCAGCCAGCCGTCATCCTGCACAGCAGCTCAGCTGTGCTCACTCCTCTCCGTAATGACTGATACCCCACCTCTTTCCTTCCAGTCTACTGTAATAAATGACACCACACAGCCTGCCCTCATTCCCTCCAGATCCAATTTCCTCCCTATGTAACCCCGGGGTATCTGTCTACTGTGTAACTAATTCCTGCAACCCCGTGCAAATCACTTCGCCCCCTTCTTCTTTTCATTTAATCTGGTGTTAATGGGTGAATGCCAGTGCATTGCATCAGGTGCCAGGGCCATCGCTGAGGAGAAACAGTGAATTAGGGGGAAAAAAAAGGAGGCGGAAGGAAAAGTGGATTTATGGGAGAAATTAAATGAGTCAACAAAGACAGATGGCAAAAAGGCAGCCAGACCTCCTATTTCTGGAGCCTCGCAAGAAACTGCAGAACAGACTTGTTTTGCTACTATTATTGTTGTGCAAGTGCAAAAGCGAATGAACCCTCTTCCCTTTTTACGAGTTTATTTTCTGAGACAGATTGTACTCAAGCTGTTCGAAAGCATGTGCATGTTTATTATTTTTACATATGCACAAAATTGAATCGTAATAAAACTCTGAATACGGATATTGTCGGTAATTTTGCTGAAATAAATGAACTTTTTTGTCTAGGTGCTGCTCATGCACAGCTCATGCTTCAATTCCTCAGTTTTTATATTTCATGCAGTATCAGAACAAAAACAACATGACATTTTACATTTTTATCAATCATTTAAATCAAAATGTTGAAGCAGTTCATATTTTAAAAAGAAAAAAACATAAAAGTAAAGATTAAAAAAAAAATAGGCCTAAACCCCTGCAGTATATCGGCCCTGCTCACCCCCTCCCCCACCACCACCCCGGTCATAGGTTTACTGCCACCACTTGCTCCTCAGTTCCAGCTCTTTAAATCGACTCCGTTGTGTGAATTAAACTCTTTTCTCAGGTCAAAACCAGTTCATTTTTTTATACAAATCACAAATGCAGTTGAAAATAACAGACAGATGAACAAATCTCTCACTTCATTTGGAGATTTAAAAAAAAAAAAGATTGAATTGAGGGTTTGGTAGAATATGTCTATGTGGTAAATAAAATCAAACTGGATTCCAGTTGGGACCGTTTTGATCATCATTTCATCCCACATAGAGCATTTATGCTAGGATCCGGCCCTTGGCGTTTAATTTAATAGCCAAATTTGATACATGTAAAAATCCAGTTGTTAAAATGACAGTTTGTAGTCCTGTCAAGAGTTATCTTTGAGTTATGTTCTTGCAAATCCTTACAGATGTGCTGTAATGGCAGGAGGATTAATAAAAGTCATAACATGTAATAATCATGCTTCATATCTGTTGTTTTTATGAGGTATTCCAAGCAAAATGTCTTTATAACTAAACATTCCTTCCCTTTAAATGAGAAGACCAGGCAACATCTCAAATCTGGACTCATTTTTGTTTGTATTAAATGTTCAACCAGATCACCTGATTCATGGAAATATTACACTCCTTTTGAAAGTAAAAGTATTAGAGGATACTTAGCAGGATCCTGACAGACCTCATAATAGACATTAAAGAAAGGGGGGGAAAAAATCCCACGGTCACAGGTTTTAAAATCACAAGCTCAAAATGGCTCCATCATGTCAGCAGCTGCTCTGAAGCAAAAGCTCTCGCTGCCAGCCACAGCTCTGGACGTGCCCTCCATAATGATTCCCCCTGACGACTGGAGGGTTGCGCTCTCATCAAAGCTAAAAATCCCCCCCACCCCCCGCTGAATTGGATGCAAGGTACAGAGGAGGCCTGGTGGCTGTGAAATGACACGATGCCGAAGTGCACACCCGCACCGGGAGCCACGTCAGACAGGTGGAATCCTGCAAAGGGCATTTAGTGAAAACGGAGAGTTACTGTTCTCTTCCAGGCATGCAGGTTAACATCACGTCCCCGATATTTCCTCTAAACTGGGTCACACTACAATTAGTATTCAGTGCTTTTGTTTTTTTGTCCTTGGAGGCCATGCGTCACATGAATTCAACTTGTTCTGCAAAACTCGCTGCATCTTCAGGAAAGCCACCGATCTCACAAAATGACAAAACAGAAAACAATCTCTGCACATCCCGCTTCTATTAAAAACCTGAAGAATCATGTTTTGCGTTTTTGATGCTTTTAGCGGGGCATCACGTGGAGCTTCTGAGCTGTCAGAGCCGTTTGACGAACAGACTCCAGTGTCTGTGTGTGCGCACCTGCGCCGGCGCTCGCCCGCGTCTCCACGTCAGACAGGCACGGTCGCACCTTTCTCCACGAAGCGCTCCAAATCAAGCGGTAGTGACAGCAACAAATGGAGAGTTGGTGACAGCAACAAACGGAGAGTTGGTGACAGCAACAAACGGAGAGTTGGTGACAGCAACAAACGGAGAGACGGGTGCAGATGCGCGACGGAGCATCTGGATTTCAGGGAAAGTCTGCCACTTCTTGAGGAAGAAAAAAAGAAACGACAGCACTTTTCTGATTTATTGTCAGAAAATGATTACCTTGAAGAAGTTTAAGCTCATGAAACAAATTAAAGTTAAGCTCAATTTGAAGGGGAAAAAGTTAAGTACATGAACTGTACAAAAAGAACTGGGCAAGCCATCTGTGACGTCACTAATAATGATTGGCTTCAAGACCATTTTTCAGACCAGTGGGGGCCATCAGGACGAACTCCGGTTAATCAAAAATGAGTAAAAAAGTCAAACGAACATACCTGTAACATAACTTCACTTTGATCAACTCTTTCTATTGTCACTTGTTTCAGATAACAAACGAAATGAAATGTCAGAAAAGCAGAACTGGAACGAAAACTGCCAGATCTCTGCCTGGGTTGCTCACGTTTGAGATCAGCCTCTAGTGGTCATTTGTGTAACTGCAGATTTTGCCACCTTTGTTTATATTTTCCTTTTAACTTTTGTGTGTGTGTGTGTGTGTGTGTCTGCATATATATTAATGTTTGATACCACATTTGGTAAAACCCAAAGACATAGGTGTGTGTATGTACAATATATATATATAAGCATTTTTTTTTCTTTTTGGGGGGTGCATGGGTGTGTGTGTGTGTGTTCCTTTCACCAGCCCTCTTGACAATCCACTATATTTCATTGGTTGTTTGGTGACAGTATGTGTAATGTTTAGGGTTAAAATAGAAAAAAAAAGACAATTTAATGCAGGACAACTAGATAAACACACAGAAAAGGACAGACAGAAGGGGAGGAGCATTCCTGTATAGTTGTATAATCTGTGTGTGTGATGTGTGTGGGATGCGTGTAAACCCATGGGTACATGTAAATGTCTGTGTCTAGGCTGTCGGGGGGGTGGAGGGGCATAGATACATATCTATTACATGATAATACTATTTACATACTATCTATGTATGGAAATATCTATACATGTATCTTTAATACTCACATATATGTAAATATACCAGTATGAAGTCATACACATGCAGGCAACTATACTGTCTGTTGTACATGCATTACCACATATCTGTTTGTGTGTATATACATATTAAACCATGAAAAAAAAATTCTTAAAGGATTGTGCGGTCCTCGAAAACAGACAAACACACCTGTAAACACCTGTTACACACATGACCTAGATTTTGCCACTTTGGTGCTACCGACTGTTTAACAAGTCAGCCTCTTGGGTATGAGATAAATGACTTTATATGTGCACGTTATGAACAGAACCAGCAGAGAACATAAATAACCACCGCAGCTTCATGCTGACTTTGTCAGTGCTCTGCTAAATAGGTTTTAGTCCATTTTAATTTACATGACAACTCATAACCTACTCCTCTTTGTGTTGAATAAAAGCTGAGTAGTTAAGTTTCACTTCTACAGCCGTAAACGTTACAAAGACTGAACAAACACTTCTGTAACGTCACCAACAGATTTCTAGGTTTTTAAGCCCCACTTTTGTGACCATTATAATAGTAGACGAATCTGCAAAATCCTCCGAAAATGGACAAATTCTAGCACTAGATATGTCCATCCTGTCTCAGTCATCACTAGTTCAGTTTGATGTGAACTAATATTACCTTCCAGTAGTGATCGGAGCCGATCACACGATGCCTGAGTGATCTGGGTCAGGTGGAAATAATTTGATTTTTTTTTTTTTCCATTTATATTTCACTAAATTCCATTATTTATTGACCTCTGCCTGTTCTGAGCTTGGACAGGCTCCAGCAGACCCTGGTGACCCTGTACAGGAACCAGAGGGTATGAAAAATGGATGGATGGACATTATTTGTTGTTTGTCAATACGTTTCATGTTTGACAATTACAGTTTATGTCAGAGTGGGCGTTAACCTTCAACCTAAGGAAGCACCTGTTCACAACTCAGCAACTTTTATGGAACCTTCTAGTGACTTTTTTTTGTCAAAAAAGGGACTTGTGGAAAATTTTGAAAATAGAAATAGACTTAGCGATATGCCACGGCAAGTCTTGGTGAATGTAATACCTTCTGCTCAACAGCATGTGCTTTCACTTTTTCCATATTATCCTTCATCAAACGCTGTTGGACTTATCTTCTGTTTAAAGTGCCATGAGATGACTTTTGTTGTGAGTTGAATTGTTATCAGCACATTTTCTGCAAGATCATATTTCCTTATATTCCTGCAGGAATCCTCTCGAGAGCGGTCGCTCCTCTAATTTCCTTCAAACCACATTTTGACACCAGGGAGCCCCTTTTACAAAAATATGAGTTCTCCCAGTCTCTACAAACCCCCGTAAGTGTGTCTCTCTGATGTGTGTTTGTGTGTGTCGCACCCTCGGAGCTTGCCATATCTTTATTTGGTGTTATCACCACCTTCTCAATGAAATCCTCACCCTCACTGAAGTTTTCCTCAGACTTTTAGGAGAACACCATGTTATAAATGAAAACAAAAGTCAACAGAGGGTGAAAAAGATGAAAAAGTCCACAACAGACATGTCCTACAAATTGTCATCACAGGACTGTCATGGGTTGATGAAAACTCACAGTGTTAGAGTACCTGAGGGTGGATTATTCCTTAAAAATCTAATTCTTCCTGATACCTGCTTTGGCACCATGAAAGATGTATCACCCAAGTTCATTTGATCTAGCCGGCTTTGATGATGAAACGTCTTTGTTGCAGATCTAACGAGGTGTGCTTTGTATTTCTCGACCCGGCTGCTGTTAGAGGTAACGGTTAACGACACCTCATGCAGGCGAAAATGAATGTGAAGCCGGTGCGTTGACTCGGTGGAGGGTGATCATAGTCGTCGGGATGGTTTCAGGCTCCCGGAGCTCACTTTAACCTAATCCAAATATACTTTTTTAATCCTTTACTTAACATAGATTGAAACATTTTCGTGTCAGTGAAGAACTTCTGCAAACCTGCAAAACTAGGTCAGATACTGTACAGTAAGGTGGAGAGAAGGTGAATGACAGAATATTTGGCATGCACAGCAGTGTGTGTGTGTGTGTGTGTGTGTGTGTGTGTGTGTGTGTGTGTGTGTGTGTGTGTGTGTGTGTGTGTGTGT
>JAOWBL010003768.1:0-11892 GCA_028564865.1 Zenarchopterus dispar | reverse complement strand
TGTCCCACACACAATTTGCGGAAAAAAGGTGACTTATGGGCCAGACTTTAAAAATACCATTAGCCTACATTAGGATGATCCAGCGTCCATTCCACACCGTTTCCGTTGTGGGGACATCAGTTTGGGTGCCCTGACCGTTTGACGTACCCATGCTGTGGCTGTGTAAACAAAAATTTGTCCCCACAACCGGTGAAAACCAGGACACACACACACACACACATATATATATATATACATATATATATATATATATATATATACACACACACACAAAATAAAACAACCCTGAAATCATGTCCACTTTGGCAATGGATTTAGAGGGGAACAGAATTCTCAGACAATAGCTAAAACTAAATGAGAAAGTCAACCATATACTCTGCTTTGACATATATATTGAATTAACATTTCTGATAAGCCATGAAAAGTTATGGTACCTTCTGTAGTTGATTGTGTCTCTGTAGGACCATGTCAATTATATCACAAATGAAGGAAATTTTCCTTTGAGAAAAACCGCACTGGAGGAACTGCTGTTTGGTAAGTATGGGCTTATAATTGAAGATATCACGTAGAACCTGAACACACAAATCATACACACATTTGAAAGACTATTATGGGATATCAGAATCTGACTCTGTAACTGTGAGTTCAAAATTATAAGTCAATTTATAAACTATAAATCCACAAAACATGGGGCATTATCCCAATATTTCATCAAGAAAGGAGACAAATGTACTTGGCAAAAAATACTAATTTCCCATTCACACAAGATTAAAAAATTATCTGGGGATCTGCAGTAATTTGTAATAATCACAGAGGATGTTTGTGTTTTTAATCCCATCTAAATTCACCATGTCTGTGATATGTGAAGTAATAATTACACAGCAAATTACCTACCCTTTTTCACCAAACAAAAGTTGCAAGATAATTTCAGTCCTGTCCGAATGAATGCTTTTAATGCTCATGCTTTTAACTCAATATTTATATTAAATGTTAAAAAAAAAAGGTAATTGTTGCAAGGCCTCAACATCACTTCTGGGTTCAATGTCTGTAAACTATGGTAAAACACAAACTTTGCTTATTCAGTTTGAATGCATGGAAGAAAATACAGGTGCAGGGGTGTAATTTAGGAATTACTGCAGATCCAGAGCTAATTTCAGTCCAGTGCAAATTGTACATTAGCTTTCTTGGTTCATTCTTCTTTGTACAATAGTCTTAAATTGGATTAAAGCCTTTATTGATTCTCCATATACTTTCATACTAAACTTTTCTCCCAGTGCACCAAGGACTTAGATACGTGTTACCTTGTAAAATGCATCAGTAAATCGTAGGTCTGTTTTTCCAGTCAGTTCCAGCCCAGCTGCCATAAGTTGCTCAGCAAAAGGTTCAGAGAAAGATGTTAGGATGAAGCCCACAAGTGGAAGAAAAGCAGAGGGATCTCCTTTGGAGAGCCTAGTGGAATCAAATGACATTAGACCTCCCCCAACATTTGCCTGATGAATGTTGAGGAATAAAGCTTAATTTTCAGTTATAAGTATGTTCATATTTTATGAGAAAGAAAAAAAAGCCTACTCTATCACCAAAGATCAATTAGAAGAAAATATTTGGAAAAGCGGAGACACTTAAACAACTAGGAATTTCATGAGGCATCTGTCCATCATCACAATTCACAAGTGAACTTTATATGATCAGATAAACTAAGTGTTACAAGCAGAACCAAACAGTAAGAGGAGCCTTTCTTTTTGATATTCACCAAATAAAAAAAGCTGCATGTGACCACTTCAACAGGATAAGAGTCAGTACTGTAAACTTGCAAATCTAACATGGCATAAAACAAAAGAAATAAGCATCAATACCCAAGTCATTCTAAAAACAGACATTTTGGCCTTCTGAATGACCACAAATGAGGCAGTTTAGTTTTATTTAAAATGTCAAAATATATCTACTTATATTCCAAGTATCACAAATTCTTTCTGATTACTTACGATTACGTTGCAACCAGGAAGGCTTACAGTTTAGGATATATAAACTTACTTTCTTTTTAAAAAGAAAATTAAATTACTCGTATTTACCCACTACAAAATCCTCCTCGTCCACAGGCGATGTGTTGCAGGTAGTTTTTTTTTTTAAACTAATGTTTGGCTTAATCTGGTATAGTTTAAATTAATTTGTTACAGTTTTTCCTGATCTAAACTATTATAACCAAATATATGTAGCAAAACTCCGCTACTCAGGGTCCCACTCAGCAATGACTCACTACACTGTAAATTCAATAATGTTCATTTATTTCATTGCGCTTTTCAGAGTGAGAAGTTTGCCTAGAGTCTTGCACGGGTGAGGGCAGCCACAGCAACCCCACAGGTGACCCACAAATTTTTATGAAACCAGTGAAAAATGTTTAACTGTATTAAAAATGGGGTTGGGTTGGACATGGGGAGTTGTGGGACTAAATTGCTGTTTTCAAAGCATAATGAGGCACAAAAAAAACAAACAAAAAAACCCCGAATTATTAATTTTAGTGATACACAGGATACCTTTAATCCAAGATGATAAAAACATGACATTTTGACATATTTTATTTCTAAAAATGCCCATCCCTAGAAGATATTCTCCAATAGTAGTGACATGACAAAGGTGCCATTGTGACATGAGGTTCCCTGTGAAAGATTTGTGTTAATGTAAACATAGCCCATTCTATAAACAGCACATCAGCCAGCCAAATGTTATACCTATGTATACCTATACCCACATGTAGCTTAATAATAGTTAATATAGAAACAAATTTTCTTTTTTACATTTATCATGGATCTTAAATGTCAAAGTCCTGAAAGGTGTCATTGCTCAGAATGCAAATTCTATTAGTGACATTCCTTCATCCAGTGCAGCAAGTGAACGAAATTTCTCATGTGCTCGATATGTCATCCAGGACTGAAGGAGTAAGCTAAAACCATCCACAGTGGATGATATGTTCTTTTTTAAGTTTTAACTGGGCTTATGCCCTAAAATGCTGAAATGGAGCAGGGGCAATCAATGGAAAATGGACAATGTACAAAAGCATGACCAACTTATAGTTTACCATAATGTGGATGCTGATGCATAGTTTATACATTCAGTTTAATTATCTGTTAAGAAGCACTTTTGTGACTATTTGTGCAGGATTATGGCTGGAATGTTGTGTTGTTGTAACCACAACAATATGCTTTTTGGCTTCAGTTTAACAACACTAGAGTGCTATGCATTTCAAATGTTAACAGTAGTTTGTCTGACTCCTGGCAATAAACTTGTCCTTAAAGGTAGACTATCGAGTAGACTGATTTCCATTCAGTTATGATTCTGGTGTCGGTATGAATTTATAGCGGGTCGGTGTAGAATTTTGTTTCCATTCCTGTCGCAAAAAAAGGTTGGATAGGGGTTTAGGTGTGATGGGTACAGACAGGTGCGGGTTGGCAAAAATTGGAACTGTGCAGGGCCCTAAGATTGTCCAAATCAGCTGTCCCCTGGACTCTAGCTGCTAGAGTTTTTAAAGGAGAGATGTAAATTAGCAGAATAGATGCAGCTGGCCCACTCTGTTGCTGCAAACCCCTGAATCACTGTTCCACATCTCTCTCCACAGTCAAGCTTTAACCACCCCCCACCACCAAACACAGGATGTTAAAAGTTGGTAGGTGTGTGTGTGTAGCGGTGGCACTTAAAATAATGGCCTAGTTTTAGATAAATCACAACCAGCAATGGTCAGCTTCAACCTGTTCCTAAATTTATTGTGTGTTTCAAAGGCAAATAAATGTGAAATCCTAAGATTTGCTGGGTAACAGCTGATACATACTCCACAAAAACAGGGAAATTCTTTTTTTTTTGTGTGTGTGTGTGAAAGTGTCCCACATCAATCCTCTTGACAGATCAATCCGGACAAGCTCCGCTAAGCCTGAACTCTGTCAAAGAGGACTAAAACCAGAACAGTAAAGTGTAAAGAAAAAGAAAGCAAAAGAGGGTTGTGATGGATGTTATGTGTATGATGGGTAATGAAGTGGTTGTGTATAGTATGGTGTGATGTGTGTAAATGAAAGCATGATGTTTGTGTTGGATGTAACACCCCAAAATGTGCAAGAGCTGGGATATTTAGAGTTGGAGAAACACAGCAAGCAAGGATGCTGATCCTCAACACGAGCTGGACAACAACTCATGAAAACAACCAAACATCAGGTTGGATAACTGCTGGTGGCAGTGTGTTGGGTCGGTGTCATGCAGTGGCCCTCCCCAAGTGCTCTAGATGACCCCAATCACTAACCATTGCTCGTCCAACCCCCACGGATGCCTGGAAGCGTGACCGAAGGCCCCCTAACCCCAGGACGACGGAGAGGGGGAAACAGCCCAGGAGTCCCGGGCGGCACCAGAGGGCAGGACCGCTCCACACCAACAGCAACAGAAGGCAAAAGGCGAGACAGGAGACCCCTCCCGCCCCAATCAACACCCCCGCCACCCAGCGGCCCTACACCCTACCCGTGTGTGGAGGTGATATTGTGACTTTAGGCTGTGTTCTGAGTTCCTGATCAGAACACAGCGTGTGTGTGCTACCAAACCTGTGAATAATAAATGATAATAAAGCCGTGGTAAAGTGCATTAAAAGAAGGGCACGAGTCGGTATGGGGGTGGTATGGAGACGTGGCAGCGCACTCCTGCCCTGCTTCCTCTCGCCCCATGATGCCTCCCGACCCAAACTCGGCACCTCGGGCCCTCTGTGTGACTGTGGTGACGTGATGAGTGCTCTTGTGTGATTGTGCTCTTGTCTAGTGTGTGCATTAAAAAGGCCTGGCAGGAGCCTAGCCTAGGAAGGGGGACGGGGGAGTAGTTGTTTCTCATCCCCCCATCCACCGACCAAGACAGGGGCCACAGTCATGTGTTGAAACCAAGAAGGCCCAAAACCCATCCACAAAGCCAGACCGCATAGTTTCAAACAAAGAAGCTAACATGGCTAAAACCTTCAGCAGGCATAGCATTTTATGACACCTTGAGATAAAGAATTGGTATCCTCATTGGGCACAGACCCTGAAACCCAGCAGGGGTCCCTGCTGACGCCCAGTAGCTCCACCTGCCTATAAATAGCAGGAACTCCCTCTCCTTGCTCTCTTTTGCCTCTTTTGCTTTTTTAGCCTCTTCTGGCTCTTCAGCTTTTTGTCCAGACCACCCTCCAGGGTCTCACCGACTTCAATACAGAACTAATCTCTCTTGATCCTTGGAGCTATGGAGGCCACAGCTCCAACTTTAGCGTGACGAGCTACCAGCAAAGGGGCCTGCTTCCTCCATCACCGAGTCTGAAGAAGCTGTCCAGTTGCTAGAATATGGCAACTGTAGTCTGTCTGGCGCAGCTGTAACGAGCACCCGCAAATGTTCCGAGCCTAGACGAGCCGAATGAGGGCCCCGTGCATGCCCCAACAATGTGAACGCCTTCAGAGCAACTTGGAGACAAAGGAGTCCAGCTGTTGTGCCAACGCGACATACCCTCACCTTCCAAAGACAAGGAGCGAGTGAGAGGGAGAGGGGAAAAGGAGCCCCTCACATCCGGATTACCGGTGGAATGTAAAAATCCAACGAGCGAGTGGCTCATAGCCAGGATCACTGGATTTTTCTTTCAACCCAGGAGGACGCTGACCAACTCCATTGCAACCCAAGTAAGAGGCTTGTGTCTGGGCAGAGACAGCTTAGATCTTTAAGTTTGAACATGTTTATTGATGTGCTTATTGATTCTGTTCTCTTTTGGTTGTTTTAATTTGCTAGCGCTCACTTAAGCGGACCGGCAGTCCGCTGAAGAGTGTTGCATTTCAGTGTTTAAGTTTGTGTGGGATTTGTGGCAAGCCTCTAACAGGGCTACTGGGCGTGTTTCCTTACCATCAAGTCATTTGCACCGCTGTGTACCCGTTTAAAGATCAGTGCGAGTGTGGTGAAGCCTGCTTCACACTCTCGTTCCTGTGTGGGAAGCAGCGGAGCAATCAGGGCACAGGTAGTAAGAAATCACGCCAACTTTCATACTCTCCTCTGTCTACTGTCTACTGTGCATGCTTATCTCGGCCATAGAGCCTCAGATTTCCTTTGTCCATAAACATGCGGTGAACTCTCGTCCGCCATCTCTAAACACGCAAGATTACGTCACTACATGACTTCGTCCACCATTTTGAAACACGAGACTTTGTCAACGTGATTTGCTCCGCCATCTTGTCAGTTTACATCACGTGCCATCGCCCCCCCCCCACCCCACACACACACAGACTCATGTATATAGATTGACATTTCTGTTGCATATTTAGTTTGTCATTTGCTTACGTGTAGTTTAGATATCAGAACTTTATTTCACGTGCTGTTGGTTGCAACTATTGGCACTTGCGTCAATAAATTCTGGTTCATTTTAATGAGAGAAGTTGTCTGTGCTTATTTTACACATATTTGAAACATTTGCTGGTTGAAAAGATCTGTGCTCAGACTTCCTCCTTCACTGTTACTATATAGCGCCACCCCTAGTAATAGGCTGACACATAGAATAACTATTTTGAGACTGATAGTGCTGTTTAGTTATGAATTCCTGATATTCAGGTGGTGCCCAGTTTTGATTTATTCATTTTGATAATTCATTTACGTTATTAAACACTGTCATCAGACAATTATTAATAACTTCTTAACAACTAAACTAGCACCCCCTTCTGTTGCACAACATAACTGGTGCCCTGTGTGAGGCCTTTTAATATACTAGCTTTGCTGCAAATCTGTGTAAAATAACATATGAATAATTATCACAATTTTTCAACATTATTGTTTAGGCATTTTCTTTGGTAATTGATACCAAACTTCTCTAACATAAGCATACATCAGATGTTTTCTGTGTATTTCCTGACTGGGTTGAAGTGGTTAGTGCACTGTAAAAATTTTATTGTCTAACAGACTAAAATCACTCACAAGTGTGACCAGACATGTCACTTCACTAATAGCCAACAAGGATAGCTTGTGTGACTGAACTAACACCTGCGGTGTAGTTAGTGCGTAAGTCACAGGTTGAAGCCTCACCTGCATTTGTAACAACAGCAGTTTAGATTTTCCTCAATTGGCATTATTTAGCACATTAATACAATGTTTGGCTCAGACCTCCTTGTATCCAAAGCCTCCTCAAAACTAGCTAACCTACATAGCATTGTTACTGGTCCCACTGGCCTCTCTTCAGAGGAGATAAATAACTTGCATAGTTATGAACTTAGCACTTGTCAGAGGATACAGGAGTTGATAGCTTCAATCAAGAGTACAACCAAAGAAACACTTACTTCAGATGTGCTTGGTTGTAAACCCCAGCTCCAGTCAGATGAACTCAGTCACGGCGAGCAAAGCCACGAGCAATCATGGCTGCTCTTTAAACAATCGCTTAAGCTCCATGAGCAATCACTGGACCTCCGTGAGCAAGCACTCAGTCTCCGTGAGTTTTCCACACAGAGCTCCACTCGGAGCATAGCTGGGTTGGAAACAAGCGAGTGAATTGTAAGTCACAGCTCGAACGAAAAAGCACAGCAGATCAACTCGCTAATGTCCAGATCACAGACAAACAGGTGCAGCAGTGTGATAAGTGGCACGACCAATCTCACACTGACCCATGGCTGGCAGGGGAGGGGGGGGGGGATCCAGCAGTTAACCAGTGCATCCCTTTTGAGCCAAAAACCAGTGCTAGTAACCAACCCACTCCTGTTGATACAGTTCCAGACCTCATCACCTGGGACGAGGTCCAAGAGCCTCAACCGAGGTTCAAAGGTAGGAAAGGGGAGCCAGCCTTGACGTGTGCACCCCCATTCACCCTCATGTCCACTGCTCAGTGCCCCCAAGATGAAGTACTGCATCCAAAACACAGACAGAGTCCTTCTCAGGCTGTGAGCAGTCCAAATTCTCATGAACCACCACCTGCTGCCCAAAGGCCCATGTCAAATGGTTCACAACCACACCTTGATTCACTTCTTTCATTTCATCATAAAAAGAAATCATTTCCCTTGGTATCGAGACCATCAGTACCAGGTAACTTCTGGTGAGTCAGACAGACCTAGCCAGTCATATGGAGAAGGCTTGCATTTCCGCTACCTTGAGTCCCTGGCCAGGGACATAGAATGCTTTAATCCAGATAGTCCAGGGTCAAACATTGACAGTTATCTGCATGAGGTCGAGTATTGCCTCTGGGATTTGCTTCACGCCTCATCCCGTGAGAAATTAAGGCTCCTCTGGAAAACCACAGCCAGGGGTGTTTGTGTTTTCATGGAATCTCTCCCATCTGAAACCAGAGACTGCTATGAAGCACTCTGTCAGGCTCTGTGAGAGGAGTATTCCTCGTACAAGGACTGGGCCTCAGCAACTCTGGCTGCTTTTGCCATCAAACAAGAGAAGTCAGAACCACCAAAGAAATATTATTGGCATCTGAGAGCTGTGTTCTTCCAGGGTTGCAGTACACCAGGTTTGGAGGAGGAACAGTCTCTCTTCCTCCACAACCTTCACGAGAGCGTGTGAGTTAAAGTTACCACCCACTGCAGAACGAGGAACCTCAACATGCAGGAAATGCGTGAGTATGTACAGCTTGCATGGGAGACCCAAAGACGCCCAGCTACAGAACCTAAGAGTGGCCCAGAGAATGACAGCTTGGCATTTGAGGGCAGAGAAGTGCCCCACTCCAATGCTCCCGCCAAAGTAAGGTCTAAGAGACGTCACAGACGCCGCTCATCACCAAGTCGACAGAGCCAGGGGGGTGCAGAACCAGAAACGAAGGACATCATCTTCACATTTCTAGCCAAAGCCCTGAGTCAGCTACATGGTCCTCAGTCAGTAGTTGTATCTAATCCATTAGAGGATTGAGATGCTAAAAATCTAGGCTGTCCTACTTTTCCAGCATCCACCACATCCCATTTGCTGGGAAGGGCCTATAAATATCAAATATTGCACCTCTAATCTTTTCTTTTACAGTTACCTCTAAACTCTGCTTACACTAACTAGGTGAGACAAAGACATTTTCTCCCCCAGAAGTGGAAATCAGTTCCACACCTGGAAGGGGGGTTGGGTTACTTGTAGCATTAAGAAAGTAGTTGCATGCTAACACTCACCATTTGCATGTTCTAATACCTAACACCATTTTACTCTTGAGTCTGATGGCTTTTACAGAAGGGTTAAGGGTTTTGTTTTGAAAGATGTCACACTTACAAATTTCAAACATGATACCAGATGATTCCAGCAGACACGTGGAATCATCTTAACATCGAACAATTCTTAATAAACTAAACTAAAACTAGAAACTATCCAAATTCCTTCTGTTGCACAACAACAGGACATTTCATACTTGATGCAGAACTCTTAGAAATCCTCACAGGCCCATCTTACAACAGCATCTATGTGTAGCTCATGTACAGTTTCCAAATCAGAAAAATAAGGAACAGTCATATGAATGATGAAAATACTTGTGGATAAACCATGAGGTTATATATGGATGTGTAGTGTGCATAGTGTGTGTACAGTAGATACAGTACAGTAGATACAGTGGAGTGTGTGAGAGTTAATTGCCTATACGTTATAGTCCAGAAGGTCCTGCTTGATTTGTGTTGCTTCCTGCTCCAAAAGTTTGGTTACATTTTGAGCCTACTCAAGTCAGGTAGATGCTGTGCATAAAGATTCTACACAAGGAAAAGGAGAGGCGGTAGATATGGTTATGCCTGAAACAAGCCACAGCCCTGAAGAATAACAAAAAACAAAAAACAAACAAACAAAATTTAAAAAATACATAATACAGGATTCCAGAATTTTAAAATAACTTCACAAAAACAACCCCAAAGTTGCTTATAGGCAGAATTGTGACTCAGAAACAATAAAACAAGGACAGCACAGTAACAATGATTTTAAGCTGATGAAGGAGGAAGAGAATAACATGCTGAAGTGAAGGAAAAGAGATGGGAAAAAAATGAGTTGTGGTACAAACTTCCCCACCTGCTGAAAATAGGGGATGACATCTGCTTCTCCACATTAACCCTGCCCACTTTACCTTTCTGATCCAACTACACAACAGTTCTCGCACACCACACGCAAAAAACACCTGTCCAGATTATGTGTCAAGAACAAGCTGCAAGAACTCCTACCATGGCTGCAAAACCTAAATGATGACAAAATTATGTCATTTTGGTCTTGCCACCTCAAGAACATGACCAAATTTCTCTGTTATTGTGGAGTTTGGATCAACTTGAGCATCTATATTAATCTTTCAGATGTTTTCTTGAAAATAGCTCAAACGAGTATTATGGACCAGATTTACCTGGGTGGGAATACCAATTCTATTTGCTGTGGTGTCTGTCTGTGAGTACCATAGTCAAAGGTCTAAGACGCATTCAATCTGAAGGGCCAATTCATTTTGGGTGTAACACAAACTTAAAACAGCAACCATATTTACCTATTTTAAACTAGAGTTTTGAAAAAACATATTACATGACAAATATTGATGGTAACCTTCCCTGAACAAAAGAAAAACCCACAGTAATCAGCAGCATAACTTAAAACTGGGAGGAGTAATAAGTATAGTCAACTGAAAAATAAAGTAAGATATTTCTTTTGAAATGTGATTTTCTGGCGACCTGTCCAGGGTAACCCCTGCCTCTTGCCTGGGATGGGCTGGGATAGGCTCCAGCAGACCCCCGTGACCCAGAAATGGAACAACAGGTCAAGAAGATGGATGGAATTGTGGTTGAATATAAACATTTTCCCAAAACAAATATTACAGGCCACTCAATATTTTGTTGCACAACCTTTTGAGGCAATCAGTGCAATCAAGTATTTCCGTAACTCAATGAAACTTCTGCACCTATAGACAGGTATTTTTGGCCACTCCTCATGAGAATACAGTTCCAGCTGTCTCAGGCTTAAGGGGTTTCTTCTGGGCAGCATATTTCACTCCTGAATGCCTTGACAGTTTCACATTTTATGGTACCCTGCACAGAGTCAAGATACCCTGTGGCAAAAGCAGCCCCAGAACATAATAGTGTATCCTACATGTTTCACATTAGCTACAATGTTCTTTTATTATTTGAATGCTTCCTTTTTGTGTCTGTGAAAATAAAGCTGATGCAATTTGACAAAAAGCTACAATTTTGTGTCATAATTTCTAGGGGTATCAACAAATTTGCTGGGACCGTTTTCATCAGTTTGTTTTTTTAAGATGGTTGTTCAACTTAACTCAGTGACCATTGTGGGCTTTGCTTTGTTTAATGGAAGAGTACAAACAAATTTGTACACGTGCGTATGTCACGTATATTTTTCATGGCTCACCCATCAAAGTCGACATGTCCAGGGTACTTAATCATTCGTAGGAGGGTCTCCAGTTTACGAAGACAACTTTGGACATCTCCAGTAGAAAACATTTCTACCTTTTCAGGAAAAGAAACAGGCTTAAACAACACTAAAAATTCTGGGTCTATTATTAATGTTAACAAGACGTCAGTTAATATCTGTGCTCTAGCTATAACAGTGAGCTACAGCACAGTAATTATAAAAACATACCCACATAGTCCCGCTTATTTTCTTCTGTCTCAGTTTGTTTCTGCGGGTAGTTGCTGGCGCCCAATATCCGTACGCCGAATTGGTTGTTCTGTTTGCTACCGGTTGTTACGTAATATTTAGGCGACTGGATTCCCACTCCACCCCATAGACATATATACGTAGACGCCGCACTGAGCATAGACATATATACCTAGACGCCGCACGGAGCGCTGAGCTGTACGTCAACGTTGCCGCCATATTGTTTGTGGCAAGACAGCGCTGTAATACAAGTAAACGACCAAGCGCCTTTCTACGAAGAAATTTACGTTAATGCGCCTCATTTATTTATTCACACATGCACTACTGTACTTGACA
>JAOWBL010003767.1:0-11893 GCA_028564865.1 Zenarchopterus dispar | reverse complement strand
CACACACACACACACACACACACACACACATATATATATATATATATATATATATATATATATATATATATATATGTTTATTTATTTATTTATTTAGAGAGAGAGTAACTCTATTTTTCTTCTTGTTTTGCTTCTTGGTTTAGTCAGATCTTTCATTGTCTTTATTAAAAGTCTCTGTGTTCTGCAACAAAGGCCCAATAAGTATGATTCAAATCTTCATGTCTGCATTTTTCTTTCTTTTAAAAGCTGCATGCATAATTTTTCTCCCTGATGAATTATTTATCTGCAGATTGTATTTTTGAGCATTCTGCTCTCAAAGGAGGATTTAAGCAGGAGCACTGTAAACAGCTTATTAAACTGAAAGTGCTGTCTCTTTGATGATCTTTCAATGACTCACCCTCAATCTTTTCTGGGTTTCTGTGATATGTTTCTATATTTATTCTTGATTTTCATCCCAAGTTGCCTTTGTACTGTTTTGAATTCAGCACTTTTAATACCTACCAGGGCATGATAAACAGATTTCTCCGTGGTTATTAGCCTAGTGCTGTTCCTCACATCCTCATTCTTTGATGTCAGCATTATTAACATTCAGACTGTGGTTGATTTTATTTACATATCTGGGAAACTATGTATCCTTATTATCTTATTCTTCGAGCAATACTGCTCCTGCTCTAGAGCATAAACTGTACTAGACTCAATCCAGCAGCGGTAGTCTGTTAATTGTGTTTTTGTGCCAACATTTTATGCTGCGTGTGCAACATAAGTGAAGACAGAAAGCATTTTGAAGAAATTAATTGGGATCCAATATTATTTAATGGCCACTTTCTAAATGGTGCAGAGCAGAGTAAAAAATAAGCACAGTATTGCAGTACTGATATGTTATTTTTCTATTGTTTTATCCTCCTTCTGTTGAATCTTTTTGGCTGTTTCAAAGGTCATGACGACACATCAACATAAAGCTCACTGTTGGGAGTTTCTGCTTGACCTGCAACAGACTTCAGACGCTCTGCGACCCAAAATCTGGAACTGAAAATCAATGTCGAGATAAAGTGATTGATGGATGACTCAGCAGCAGTGTACCACAACTCCAAATGAGTATATGTTAGACAGAATGGGAGCTAAAAATAGATTTTAAATGCTGTAATTCTTACACTGACATTAAGTTTTATTTAGCTGGACACATTACAGTCTGAGCTATTTTATGTTTCCATTCATTTATTAATACACCTTTCTGCAACATATTCCAGAGAAAGTTAATACAAGGAATATTAGGGCCTGTTTAATAATTGATAATAACAATGATCATGTTATTTCAAACAGGTTAAATTACAAGGTGTTTGTAATGATGTTTGGGTACAAAGCTGTATCCCTGACTGGCTGAATGTAGCACAAAGTGTTTTACAAATAGTAAACCACAAAAATAGTAAACAACAACGATAACCTTCAAGAGAAATACCTTTTGAAATGGGCAGAACATTTTTACTTAGTCAACAAGTGCTTGATAAAAATAATTGAAACGATATTCAATGAGCCTCTGAAGAAAAATTGGAAGGATTTACATATTTATTCTTATAGGATGCAAAATAGAATCAAATAGCTCAAGGAATCTGGAAGATTTTCAGCATTTAACGAACAAAAATGCAAGTTCAAGTAAGAGGTGCATGATCTCGATTGCACTGCATCAAGAACTGTCATTCATCAGTCATCACATGGCATAAGGACAAATGCAAGTGATTACTTTGTGAAAGTTTCTGAAATACCAGTGTGTTTGCATGTTTTACTTTTTAGGGACTCTTATTCAGAGAGACGAGAGTGGAATACTTAATGTTCTTTTTTAATTTTACAATTCATATCATAGTTGAACTCTCATTCTTTTCCGAAATGTGGGTCTTCTTCAGTCCCCTTGTGAATATGAATTTAATTTTTAAAAATTCTCGTTTCATACTCTGCTGTTCCAAGCAGATTTTTCTTGGCTAAGAATCTTCTCGGGTTCCTTCCTCTGTTACACTCCATGAAGTGTTAACAGAGCAGGGAACCCAACGTGTAAGGCTGCTTTTTATTTTGTTTTGTTTCTTTGTCGTCCCCCCCAGATCACATTAAATTCCCAATACAACAATCTTACATGAGATAAATTGTGATCTTGTGTATTACAGATATGGATTGGCTTGGTGTCTATTACAGGACCCACAGCACATTTCCTGACTCATCAATAACCCTTCTGACCTCTTTGGCAAAGCTGTGCACTGGTTTCCTGGTGACATGTGCAGATGATTACTCCTATTTTTAGAGATACCAGTTGTTTCTAGTGGAGAGGCCCTGACCCCCCAAACACACTCCACAGACAAATTTCTGAGTCTTACTTCCCTCTGAAATCCACTACAGAAGACAAAATAGGGAAAATGTTTCATATGATTAACTCACACAATAAGATTTTTAGTTGAGTCACTATAAAATCTTTTCAGACACTTCCATCACTTGTGCATGTAAATCTTAAAAGCTGATTAAAATGGGGTTTGGAGAAAAGTAAAACACAGGAAAGAAAAGTTATGTGAAATTATTTGTAGATAATTGATCAGTGATAGTAACGTTTAAGACTGCACAAATAATGTATTCGAAGTAAAGCAAAAAAAAAGCTAAAAATAGCAAAATTCTACCTAAATTGATCATTTGTAGAGAAAACAGACAGTACATTTTGAATACATTCATATAAATAAGTGATTGAGCATTACTGTTTACGTTGTATAAGCTATTGATCAGTACCTGCTGTTTTTAGTTTGTCCACTAGAGGGCCCTACAACTCTGTCCTCTCAGAGACGTCGCTCTCAATTCAGTAAAAATAAATAAATAAATAAAACAAATCATACTCATTTCCAAATAAAAACACTAACGGCATCACAACTCCACATTTTAAAATCAAACTTCTCTTCTGATTCTTGTCTTTATCATCTGTGGAACACACACGACTGAACTGATCGATTCTGCAGTGGTGGTCTGTCGAAACTAAATCTATTAAAGTCATCATTCCCAGAGTGAGCTGAAAGAAAAGCGACTGAGGGTTATCTTTTCTTCTCTGACATTTCTCCAACAGTTTAGGGATTTAAAGTGGAGAGCTTTAGGGCTGAGTCCGTCTTCGCTGACCTATTGATCACCTGGCACGAAGACAAAGCCCCCCCCCCACCACCACCACCACCTTCATCGCAGGGAGCCATCAATCACGGAGCTGCCAGTGGAGAGATAGCAAGGCACACAAGATCCATTATAACAGAAACAGATCTTTCTCTGCACCTGAGATCAATAGGCAACACGTCCCTGTGGCTGTTACTCTAATCTCCAATCGGATCATGATTATGTGAGGAGCACAAACTGTCATGAATAACTGATATCACGATTCTTCATGGAATAGCTTCATTATAAAGTTATTGGTTAAGCCTTAGAAATGTAAAGATACCATTTGCTATTTGGAAAATTGCACAGATTAATGGAAGTAAAACTCATAGCTGGTGGCCAGCTGGCTGATAACGAAATGGGCACAAAGTGAACACCAGTCCCACCCAAACCTCAAAGGAATGGAACGTGAAATGTGATAGGGCTCATTTGGTGTAGGCATGCTGCAGGGACACCACCTCTCTCCTGCCCTGTCCACCACAATATCCTGCCCCTGGGTTGTGGGGGCCATGAAAGGCCACAGTGTGTGCATGAGTGTGCTTGTAGTTGCTCCCACTGGTTTGAGGGGCACCTGACCTCAATGGGAGGAGGATGACTGAGTGGGCTCACTCAGTTCCCCTCCGTCAGGCAGTCGGCAGTCCTTACTGTAACATCTTGTGTTATTTTCAGCTGTCTGCCAGGGGAGTCTGCTCAGACTGTGTTTAGAAAGGCTCCAGAGGATATGAAACCGAGGTAAATTTCACATGAACAGGGAAGTGAGAGGGATTACTGGATGTATACCCAAATATGATGTCTACTGCCCCTTCATGTCCCTTGAAATGTAGAAAAGTTGAGTTTAGTAAAATACCCTCCTTTCGCAATGTGACTTAGCAGGTAATTTTAACCATCCAAAAATAACAAATGGCTTCAAATAACTTGCCTTTGCGCTGGTCATGCCCACTTACATGCGATAAGCTGCTGAAGTTGGAAAAGTCTTTTGAAAATAAAATACTCAGAGAGCTAAAGCTTGACTTATTTCCTCAAGCTTCAAAGCACAATTGCTCTTTGAATGTTCACTCCCTTCAAATATTTGCATGGCACCCCTTCCTGCACAAACTCACCCCTTCAAATCTTAGTGCATGTGTACTCCTTTATGAGTCAAATATCAGGAAAATATTTACAATGTATACAGAGGCCATAAGTAGTTTGTTCATACCAAAACAGTATGAATACTGTGGATTGATTATTCACCTTCTTTAAGGGACTGTTCATTCGTTCATTCGTTCATTCATTCATTCATTCATTATTCTTCTTCTACCTTTTTAGAACAATTAAACTAATTCCCTGACCACCATAATAACCTTTAATGTTTGACAAATAATCTTGCCAATGATCTACAATGAAGTATATGTTGTAAAGAATCATCCTTTAGTTTCTTGATCTACAGCAAACTAAGAAAGTTTACTTTTTTCAGAATTCTGACTAAATTAATCTTTTATCAGTTTTTTTTAGATGTCATTTCACTGCTCATTAAGTGACACATCTGTTGTGTGACACATCTATTAAATTTTGATCAATGTATTTGAACAGTAGCATTGTAATTAAGTATATTGTGGTCATCCACGTAACAGTCAAAGACAATTGGAATATGATCCGGCAGATCCTTGTTCCCCTAAATAGGAAGAAGCAGGTATAGATATAAGGATGGAAGTGCATGAAGAACATTTGGATAGTACTTTTATTATATACGACCCCAAAAAATAAAAAAAGATGGAACAAACTGGAAAAATAAGAAAAGGGTTATGAAAAAGAGTAGTTTATACATTTGCTTTGACTCCTCGTAACCAGTACCTATTTATGAATTTCAGGCCTTCAGCAAAGTCCAAAAAGAGATAAGCCAGGTTTTTCAAAGGCCAGGATTATGCTTAAAAAAAAAAATATATATATATATATATATATATATATATATAGCTATTTCAAACAGGTGACACCAGCAATTCATTGTACTGATGGTTTTATACAAAAATGGTAAAAGTCTTGAGTTTTTAATAAACAAAACTGGGCATGCACAGGAGCTGTAGTTTGTGAACAAATTTGTAAAACAAGGTAATTAGATTGTTCAGTAGCTATTTTTTATGAAATATATTAAACATCAGTATTAAATAAATATTAGAAAGGCTTTCAGTATTTTTTTCCTCTTTGGTGTATAATATTATAAAATGAATCCAAAGATGTTGAGTTAAGTCTATGAGCACATGATTTCTCAGACAGCACAGCATCAAGAATCCATATTCACTAAAAGCTGATAAAACCACATGAAGAAGAGATTACTTAAGGAAACCTCTCTCCAGCACAAATGTTCACAAATGTTGCTTCAAACTTATTTGTGCAAAAAAAATAAAACTTCTGATAACCTTGTCCAGTAGTAGCATTGGCATCTCAGGGCTTTCAGGCATCTTGAAATTCCACATCTACTTCAGAAGCTGGGAAATCCAGACAAAAAAAAAGAGCCATCCAGATGTGATTAGCAAAAAGCCCAAAGGCCAGACTCTGTAATGGTATGGGATTGTTCCAGCAGTCATTTACACCTCTATAACGGCAACATTAATTCAGAAAAGTACAATGGGTTTTTAGAGCAGCATATGCTGGCTTCTCAATGACATCTTTCTCAGGGACATTCATGCATTTTTCAACAAGACAATGTGAAAGCACATTCTGCACACATTACTAGTGTGACCTGAATGCCTGTATCCTGACCTGTCCTCATTAGAGAATCTCAGGAGAATTTTGACAAGTTTGCCGCATTCTGCACAATTACAAAGGCATGACGATGGAAGGAAAAGCATTGAACGGCTCCACCTTTGGTTCTGACCAGCCCGGAAAAATGAAAAATGTGTCTCTGTGCTATTTCACACATGTTGCACGGCAGGTTTTGCAGAGAGATCAGGACAAAATGACAACTGGAACGCTTCCCAGCTTGGTTTTAAATGTAATGAATGTACTCCTTCATGAACTGAAAGAAATTTAATGAGAAAGAGCATAAAATATCTTGGGTTTTTGTCAGCCATGAAATAAAAGTCAGTGTAATGTAAGAAAGAAAGTGTGTGTCAGACTCACCTTTTTTTCTTTAAGATTAGTAGCATTAGTAGTAATTATATGTAACAGAATTGATTTTGGCTGGTTGTCTGTCCCCAAACACATTAAAACCCTATCTTATCTTTTAAAAAAGTAAAGCTTCTGTTTAAAGGTTTAAATAATAAATTACAATCCAATGTCTCAGAAGAAAAAAAAAATCATCTGCTTCCCCAGACAGGCACAATGCTCATTTATTCAGGGGCAAATGTCCTGCCCCATAAAAGCAACTCTGAAGATGAATGAATAATTTTTTACATGCTCCATTATTCCTCATCGCTCATATGCTACACAACAGCTGTGCCACTACCCTTTCAACATCTCAGACTGGAAATGAATTATTGAGTTGGTCACAAACTGCAAGTGGGAGGAGATAACCCACATCTCTGTACTTTATTTATACCTGCGGTAATAACATCATCCATCAGTTTGCTGTAGAAGCTAAAAGTCATTTAGGTGAAAGTAAGAGGAAGGGAGAGTAAATATCTTGATTGTAAAATAAAATGAAGTTTTTGTCCCGTCATAAAGCAGATATCTATAAGATGTTTGATATCAGTGGGATTGTTGTATTGTCTGTGAGTAGGATGACATAACTATCAGGCAGGATCCCCGTTTTTTCTTTTTTTTCTTTTTTTTTTGGCCTGCTTGGGAGTCTTCTAGCCCATCCACTTCCTTCTGAATAAAAGAAGAGCCCGAAGTGCTTGTTGCTCGGAGCCTTGGTCCTGAGGTGATGTGATTAAAGGTTTCTGTCTAGGCTGCACCCCCAGGCACATCACAGCTGCTTTAGTTAATTGAATTGTCAGGAAAGCAGACCGGGCTAAATGTAGCACCGAGAATGACGGGCCAGATCGACAGAGTGGCACTTAAATAAATTCAGGATGTGGTGGATCCAGGGCTCAGGGCAGGAGCTTTGTCTTTGCAGGTTTGTTTAAACATGTTTATCGGATCTTGTCATTTCTGGATGGATGGATGGATGAATGGGTTATAACTTACCTTTTTAAATACAACTTACAACAGTAAATTAGACATAAAACAGACATAAAGAAAATATAGGAATATAAAGATAAAATTATATCATAAAAACCCTCACTGAGTACAAGCTTGTGTTAATAAGAACATGTGTCTTTAACCGCTTGTTGAAGTAGCTCACACTACTGTCAAGGAATGAGGAAGGCAGAATAGTTTTTCGGTACTTTAGCCATTGGGGGGGGGTCTTTTTGTATAATTTTAGGAGAATTTATATAAAACGTTCAATTTATTTCTAATGTGATTTATTGACAGTCGGCTTATTAACCCAGCGTCAGATAAAGGTGACAGTCATATTTGATTTCGCCGTCGAGACAACATGTTAAATGGTATAACCTGCTGTGACCGTCGGGCGGCACCTCTGCAGGTTTGTCGGCGGGATTCGGCTGAAGGAGCTGGTAGCTACATTAACTTTGATTGCCTTTTTTCCCCATTATAACTTAGGATGAATACATACTCCTTTCTTTTAAATTGAAGTCCTAAATCAAGCTGATTTGGTGGACTTTGCTTGAAAAATTGAACACATACGACTTATAAATCCAGCGTGTCACAGATCTGTGTCATGTATCACTGCCAGGGTTTGGAGACAGTAAGATCAACATATTAGCATGTTCATAGTTGACAGTACAACATGTTGATCTTTCGTTGTTGATAGTTATCGTCTCAGTTTTAAAATTGTTGTAACCTTGGAGACCTTTGTGTTTTCAGCATGAGTCCAAGACAAATCTCCCTTAGGGGACAATTAAGTGTATTGCTTTGTTTCTTAAATCTTTCTCATTAACACCAACCTGACAGCGCAGGTAAGTTTGTACAAACTTGGGCTTTGAGCCAACAAGGCTTGGTTACCAATTTAATAAGAAATCAATGTAATTACTTAAAAAAAGACACTCTAAAGGATCATCTGTGTTATAACTAAAACTGTAGATGAAAAATTCTCAAGTTTATCAGTCTATTGAATATGGAAAAAAGGACTAAAAGAACTCGCACAGTGACAAATAGAAAAAAATGTCAGTCTAGTCTTTGTAAGCCAATAAACGTACCCACTTTCAACACAAAATGAGTAAGAGACAAAGCAGAAATGATTACCAACAAAGCCAGCCAAGAGCTGTGGCGAAATGTTCTTTGCAGAGGAAAAGGGTGACGTAATTTAGGAGAGATGATGTAATTGTCTTTCAGCATGATTGCGCTTTTTTGTGTGCCCATTGATTAATTAAATGCTCGTCCACTCAGTTACTAAGAGTGTTTTACAGTTAATGCGACGAATACATCATTGTTCCTCTGCCAGTTTAAGATCCTGGATTGGTTAGATTTTATAACCTCATTTTTGATGTCAAATTAAGTGGTACAAACTAAAAACATTGTTTTTGTCTGTTTTAATACAGCTGCAGCTGCTGTTCATAACACTGGCCATGAAAAAATACCATGGATGCTTTGGAAGTAAAATGTTTATCAGGTAGCTGGCTGATGCTTTGGACTGCAGTCCCCGTTTATTCAATAATCCATATCAGCATTAATGCACTGTTGTCATAGCTGCCAGTTGATCAGACGTAACGACTAGCGAAAGGACAGTCTCTGTGTCCAGACACTACGTTAGATCAGTGCAGCTACAGTAGGACAAGTGCAGGGACAACTCTGCATTACATTAACCCTGTTTCTGCGTGCATACCAGAGCTTACAAAAGGAGTTGGAGGGAGATGAACGAAGAGATTAGTAACTTGTTCAAAGGTCGTGACAGTATGCAGGAGTGGTGCTCACCCGTGCAAGGCTCAGTGACTGGGACATTTAAGAAGAAGTGTGAGTGGTTTGTCTGGTGTCTGCAGCTTGTTTGACCAGCTGCTTTGCAGTGACATGGAGAGGCAAAGCTAGTGTTACTAAAATTGCCTGAAGCAAACTCCCACAGTGTCAAGAACTCCTCGGAGATGTTTGCCTTCGACCAATTTAAGATATATTTTCAAGTGACAAAAATTTTACCTGTGGGAATTCTCTCAGAGTGGGTTGTTTTCAGTAAAATGGCCATTTTTAAAACAAAAAAGAATAGAACCTGACATAGTTTTTTTTTTTTTCTTCTGTGATTTTGATGCGTTAGGAAAAGATAACCGGCAATTCCTGAGAAACACTGTTACTTCCCAGGGAGACCAGCATGGTCAGCCACCCCACCCCCCCACACTTCAGTCCCCTCCCTATTGTCTTCATCCTCTCTCCTTTTCTCCCCTGTTTGTGAAGGAGGCGTGTGAGCAAAGAAGAGGCTGGGCACATCGCGCGGAGCCTAGCCTAGAGGAGCCTAGACGCCAGGCAACACACACACAGTGACACACACACAAACGCTCAGTCAGCGTTAGTGACACAAGTGCTGGCTCTGCTGAGCGGTGTGTTGACTGGCTCCCTGCTCTCCATTAGCCGGTATGCCGCAGAGAAAGAGGAGTTTCACTTTTGGAGCCTATGGAGGGTAAGAATGAAAAGCCTTATAAATGACATCACAGCTCACATAGGTGATTGTTAGCAGGTGTGTCTGGCAGTCTGGGCAGTGTTGCTGGAGGCTGGTTTGATGACTGTGGAGATTCTGTGCCTCTATGTGTTTGCATATTTGTGATGTTTGTGTATTGGAATTTTACCATTTTTAATCAGAATGACATTTCTCATTAATATCTTGCTTGTCATCTTAACATCTTTCCATTATAAAATGGAATTGATGTTTCTGCTGTTGCTGCTTAATGAGCAGTCACTAAGGATGACATCCTGTATAGTAGTGCTGAGACATCACATGTAGAGGCAAAAACAAGATAAGGCGACCAAATCAAAAGAGAGAAGAAGAAGTAAGATTAAGTTACAGGAACTGTATTAGTGTACAGCAGAAATACCAACTAATATTAGTATCTGATTGAGAGTCTAGGTATGTTTTTGTATACATTTGTCTTTAAATGAAATGATCTGTTGATTACTTGTAAAGAAAGAACTGTCTTACTCATTATGTTGGAGTTTATAGTATACTAGCCATTAGTCAGAAACCTATGAGTGAAAGAGGTGTGTGTATGTCTGAGTGTGTGTGATTGTTGTACATGGCCTTAGAAAACTCTTGAAATATAGGCTAACATTACCAAGATGTCAGTGGAGACAGTTGCAGCTCAGCTGAGCTCCTCAGCATTGGCAAGGCGTTTTCTCAGGTGCACTGCAGCACCGAGAATGCAAATGTCCACATCAGATGACCCAGACGGGAAACCAGAGTTTACTCAGCTAGACCCACAGAACTAGCTCCAGAATATGAACCCACATGTGAATACAGCCACTCATCTTCCAGGGGAGTTCACTGAATGTGAGAATGCAAGCTGGTCATGGCCCTTCATACTTCTTTATTTTAAACACTTGCCACCATATGCTGATTCCCTGTCATCCACCGATACAAGTTCAAACTCATGATGTGCTCTAAACAAAATACTAAAATGTTTGTTGCGCTCCTTTGTCATCAAATTGTGCATCTCGCTGGGATTCTCGGGTACTTTCAGAACCTGTCTCACAAGGAACATTTCCTGTTGTGTGGTCCATGTGTAACCAACTGCTGGAGAAGACCTGACTTCATCAGGTTCTCCAGGGTTTATTTGTAAACTCTTCAGGTGTGAAGTTGTCATAGGATGATTTGATTAACTGATAATTCACCCATCAACGATTCAAATGTACACTGATTAATGATATATTTAAATGTATGTCAGGGATTTACCTTTTCATCAACAAATACAAGCAGTCAGATTAACCTGAATTCTGTTGCATTTACATTTTGCTCAATCAGCATAATTAGAATTAAAAAGAAACTTGCTCCTTTCAGTGCTGGTGTATGATTGACCCATGTCAGTCCTGTACATCTGTTTTGTATGATTCAGACACAGCAAAAGGCTGCTTAACTACCTGTAGCTTTATTCACCTGTTCCACCTTGCACTGTAAAATCTGTAAGATGAACATGGATTTGCTGTAATATTGCTGGTGAAACCAGGGGAATAGGACACGTTTTGGTCTTTTGTTGTAGGAAATGTAAACAGAAGGAGGCTTTGTTAACACTTCTTATCAAGTTTACAAGTATTGTTCTGTTAAATTGTTGTATTCCATTTTCAAATTAGGTTTGTAGCTGAAGTCAGGTTATCTCAATGGAGATTAAGTTGTCATTTATCTCTCTTTAAGATTATACTGGAGAAAGTGTAAAGCATAGTCCTAAATCCATTCCATCAGGTTTACATGGAAGTCTTTCAATACACAAACATTCACTTGATAATTTATTTTAAATGTACTGCAAAAATGTACTTTCTATGAAAAATGACCCAGTTCATTTAGTAAATGCAGTTTTTTTATTTATAAGGATATATTTTTTTTATTTATCTACTTATCTATTTTAAGTGAAGACAATCTGAATATTTCTAGTTTTTATTTCTTGGAAATTGTTAAATTGAGAGTTTCTCCATCCAGTCAGTGGTGCATAATAACTAACTTATTCAGCACTGCATTATGCTGGATGGATTCTGATGGTTGGACTTTCCATCCATCCATCCATCCATCCATCCATCCATCCATCCATCCATCCATCCATCCATCCATCCATCCATCCAT
>JAOWBL010003766.1:14574-44526 GCA_028564865.1 Zenarchopterus dispar | reverse complement strand
TGGACCCACATGAGGATTTATATGAAGACCTTAATAAATAATGAGGCGACCCCTCAGGAGTTATCTGGAGTGGTGTTTTATGCTCACCGTCACCCCTCTGCATGGTTTATTCCAATTACTCCACCTGGTTTAGGGGTTTATTAAAGGAGCAAGAGGTGAAAAACCCACTTCCTGCAAGTTTCCACTTAGAAACAGTGGATTAGGTTATGTTCATCACCCCAAGTATCTCAAGCATAATAACTGAAGCCTAGATGCTTTAACCCACGTGTTTTATCGTTAAAAACGCATCCGGAGCCGTCCTTGTGGGAGTCGACTGACTGAACTGCATTTGTTGCTAATTTTGAAACGCCTCTAATATAGTTTTTCAAAAGGAAACCTGAGTAGCAGCTCTATCTGCTCAAATCTATGATAACAACATGATCAAGATCGATTATGAGGAAAACTTCCTGATGTTGGAAACCTGTTTTAAAACAAAGGAGTCTTTACTCTGGATTAAGATGCATGTGTAGACATGAAAGTGAGTATAAATGCCAGTTGATCTATATGAATGATGTGGAAATGAAAAAGTAAAATGTGCCCCTCAAGTCCTTTATGTTCACGTGATGCAGAGTAGATACTCTAAGTAGAAATGATTCTGTCTGTATGTGGATCATAAAAGCAGCAATAGGCAGGAAAATCTAATTTGAGGACGGATGTCTCATAAAATACAGGCGAATCAAATATTGTAAAAAGCTTTTCTTCATCTTTCTGCGGGGCAACAAATGGAAAAGTCTGCCAAACTCCAATAGGTTAATGTGACCATTACTTAGACGTATGAGGGCAAGAGAGGACGTGAGTCGATAAATGAGCAAGAAGTGAGAGATTTACATCGAGTATGATACCGAACTTTGATTAGATGGAAAGCTTATTATCCAGCCTATGAAAGTCGTGTTATCTGACATATTTGGATATCTGCTGGGAGAGGATAAGAAAGACTTCTAATGAGAAAAAGTGATGTGATGATGCAAATAAAAACAGTCTGCTGAGTAAAGCCCATGACATGATCAGGAATTTAAGAGAAGTAATTTTCTATTAACAAACTGCAAACTGATCAGTAAAACCTAAAGTTGACATCCCCTCAGTGCTGGCAGATACCCAAAACCAAGTTATCGTACAGAGAACCCGAAACTATCGTATTTTGCATAAAATTATCATACGCTACAACAACGGCGAATGAGAAATGAGTTTGCTGATGGCGAAGGGCTACGGAGGCGTGTCTGTGTGAGAGAGAAAGCAAGGATAAAATAAATAAAATACCAGATCAATTACAAACAAATGAATCTGCTGAATCTGACTCCAAATTAGACTAAAAAAATAAAAATAAAAAACAAACAAAAACAAACAGTCATGATGAAATACTCGCTCTTTCAGTGGGAGTGTGAAATGATCGTACACTTCCAACTATCAGATCGTATATCTTACAGAAGTTGAAAGCTACGTACACTATCGTACAAATACAATAATTATGGTATTATTATGTGGGAGGTTTTCGGGGTGGGTTTTTAAGACTAACAGCTACAGCAGTGGAGATATAATCTGTGAAAGCTTCCTCTAACTGCTGTTTGGCACTCCTTGCTTCACCTTCTGTGCAGCAGAACTTCACTGAGCCTCCTGATGAGGCGGTGATGAAAGCCGATCCTACAGTCCTCCACCTGCCCACAGCAGCGTTAACCTTGTGCCTGGCGCGTGGTGGAGGACGACTGTAAATCCACACCGGAGCACTGAATATGCAGATGTGAGATGGATGTCGTCTTGGTTACTGTGATCATTGTACATGAATACTTCAACCATCAGCTTCCAGAATTTTATGTTTCTTCATCAGTGCGCAGCTCTTTAAATAGTTTTTTTCTTCATTATTGCCAGTGATGTGATAACATTAATACTGAATACTAAATAAATTAAGGATGATGCAGAAAAGAAGGTCTGAACTCAGCATTTCCAGCCACGGAAAGACAAAAGACGGCTCCCTGACGCTTTACTCCCTCTAAGTGCATAACATCATGCATAGCTGGGAAAGTTATTGATTTCCCATCTGATGTCCAAAGTGACATTTAAAAAGCAATGTGGTTGCAAGCAGATTTCCACAGAAGTCACACTATGACAACATAATGGCTATTTACTTGGTGATGAGTCATTAGCAGAGTGAACTGATTCCCTTCTTTTTAAATTAATGAGGACTATGAGTTTAACCTACAAACCTATCAGTTTCCAGCTGATGTTTAAGCTTGTCACTTAAAATGACCAATTAAACAGTTAAAATGAGCAAAACAGCACCACATTTCAATCAAGGCATAAAGTAGAGCTTCATGGGGGGATTGAAAGCACCTGAATAAACCACAAACAGGAAACAAGCACTTTCTTCTCACTTGCTGTTCAAGTAAACATGGGTTTCTGATCATCCCTTTATCTTATTATCATCTAAAGAGATAAAGAAACAGCTTTTAGTTTCTTAGTATTGAATAAAAAGTTTGGCTGTCATGTTATGTAATAAGTAAGAAATCATATTGTTAGTTCAGTGAATCTTAAATGAAACAAACAGTCTTCTAATTTGGGCCCCTGTTTTCCTTTTCTGCGTCATGGCGTCTTTAAACTTCTATAAATGACTCATCAACTAACAGATTATTCCTACGCGAGAGAGCCAGCGTTGTTGCATCAGACCATCCATCCAGACTGATAACAGGTCCATCCTGAGCAGCCAACAGGCACAGATGCTATATTTGTACTGCGTTAAACATGTATAATTCATGATTACTATTTCAGAGCCAGATACCCTTGTCATGTCATTAGGAGCTTGATTCAAGCCGTTTCCTGATGAAATAACTGATCACATCCTGGTTGCTGCAAAGTTTGTGTATAATCAGACTGTAAACTGTACCTAGAGGAGGATTATCCTTTGGGATGATCTTTCTGTTCTACAAGTTCAGTGTGTATGCCGATCTCTGGACAGAAATGCAAAGATTTAATAGTGTTGAGTCCTGTGAAAATGAAAACTTTTCTTCTTTATAGTAACCAGATTATAACCAAACACGCTGCAGGTTTCACCCGTTCGTCATGGCGCACTACAGATCTCAACAGACTGGATGTTTAAACTAGAAATGCTAAACGATTGTCATGTGATTCATTTAAGTTCAGCATTTCAGATTTCTAGTTTTATATATTAATGCCATGATTTAAAAAAAAATGCCCTGTGATCAATAAACTTTGTAAATTCACCCTCAGATGCTCAGTGACACATAGTACACAACATTGTGTAAATGTTTATTCTCTACATCACAATTTTCTCACATTTTGTTGAGGAACTCTTCTTTTTGCACTTTATGAACTCTTGAATTTTGTGAAGCATTTAAAGGTCTGGACTTTGTCTGGACCAGGGCAGGAACTTGACTCTTTTCTTTTTCAGCCATGATGTTGTGGGTTTAGAGATAGGTTCGGGATGACTGTTAGGTTTTGCCGGTTGCGTGGCTGCAAAACAAGCCAAATTATAACCCTTTACCAGTGTCAGATGCCTGATAGTTTGTATGGGGTGTTTCTGTCGATGACACGAGGATTTCTGCTTTGCTTTCATCTCTCAAAAAGATATTACGAAACAATCGTTTATTCATTACAACTTTTAAAAACTAACAAGTACTGACATGTTCTTTGTAGAGAGTAGATGCTTGTACAGCTGGCAATTTTTTTACAAACAGGGATTACTTTTCTTTTTTAATGTTTCACCCTATTGTACTGATATGAACTTTAACATTAAAATATGCTAACAGAACTCTTTGGAAAGCAACTCTTGGGATTTTGGAGTTTCTCTCCCCAGAGGATGCTCCACCTCCGAGTGAACCTGCTGGGAAAACTGTAACTGCATTGGGAATAATAATTCTCTAAATGGACTAAATTTTTAGGAAAATTTATTTGATCTTAAAATCTTTCCATATTTCTGGGCTGCTTCTCTAAAGTCAACACTAATGTCTACCCTCTTTGGGCTTGTGTTAGGGGGTTCTGATGTCCTCATCATGAATCCTTATAAATAAGAGAGTGCTTACTTTAGTTTTGACATTGATGTGTAAATCCAAGACAAATACACAAATAAAGCAGCATTTAAATCATTATTTATAAAGTCAGTCATCAGGTTCACTATTTGATTTAGATTTCCTTTCTAGCTAAAAGGTATTTACACATACACTTTTGAAATAACTTATCTTAATAATTTACATGATGGGAGCATTAAACGTCATAAGTGAACGTGTTGTGTTTATATCGGAGCGGCTCTGGTATTTGGTTTCCTGTCTGCAGCCCGGCATCACAAAGCCTATTGTATCAGGTTTGAATAGCCACATTTCTGCAAACTGCATCGTTACACTGAGACTGAATAAAAAAACCTGCATCTGCTTCCACTGACTTTTTCACGTTTCAGGTTTTCACTGCCAAGAATTTAAAAAAAAAAAAGAAAAGAGGAAGGGAGGGAGTAAAACCTATCTCTGCGTAGCCTGTTCTGTAAATAGATTAGTGTAAAAGGAAAGCTTTTCGCTCATTGGTTTCTTACTTTTGGTACTCATCATTTCCTCTTAAGATTGTTTAAACAAAAGTTTCAGCTTCCCAATCTTAAGGGTTTACAAAAAAAAAAAAAAAAAAGCATCCAAAAGTTAAAGGGGACATAGTTTGGGTGTTGAAAGGCCACAACCTCAAAAGAGCTTTTGGATTGTGTCCCGGTGTCATTAAAACCTCTGGAAGTTTTTGTTAACTTTTGTGGAGTAAATAAATGATAAAGACATAATAAGGCTCCTTTTAGACACTCTTATACCACAGACGTAAAAACTGTCATGACTGAAATTAGTCAGCCACCAACAAAAGTCAGCCAAAGTATTAAGTGCTTTAAACATGCAATAAATACTGTTGGATTCCAGAATCTTCTGTCAGCTTCAAGTCGTTTCAGGAACCCTTGCTTTTTCTTTTCACAGAAACATATTTGTACAAATCTGTTTGCTCAACAAAGGTAAATGTCGAATGAGCCATCACAACTCTGCTGTGCTGCTTTTCTCTGTTTGAAATCACTTTAACCAGATTTCATCAATTTTCTGCCGCTGTGTTCACTTACTCTTCACCCTGATTTAATAAACTGATGAAACAGCAGAACTGCTGTAGAACAGGTCTAAAGTACGTTTCTGTGTATGTGTGTGTATGTGTGTGTTATCCAACATTATCTTACCACCAGCGGCAGCGTGCAGATGATGAAGATGATGGTCATGAAGACCAGCAGGATCAGGTGCTCCACCTCCTCTGCCATAGACAACTTCCTCCGATCGCTGTTGGATCTCTTGGTCACCGTCACGGAGCCCTGTCTCCTCCGACGCCGGTACATCTTGAACAGCTGGTACACCACAAAACCATTGCACGCCACTATGGCCAGCACCAGCACCAGCATGACGGTGGCGTACAGGTTGGCATAGACGCGATGCTCACTCTCCGATGGGTTCATGTCAATAAAGCACCAGGTCCCGGGGCAGTACTGTACGTATTTACCAAAATGTGCAAACGGCAGCAAACAGAATGCCAAACAGAAAAGAAACAATACGGGTATTGTGACGTAAGCACATTTCTTGGTTACGTGTCGGCTGTACAGGTAGGGGTACCCTATGGCAATGCATCGCTCTACTGCGGTAATGAACAGCAGCGACATGGTGGCAAGGCTGAAGAAGTTCATGCTGGCGCCAAAGTACTGACACAGGCTTTGACTGCAACCGACCATCCCAATCAAAGTGGAGTTCTTCGCGTATGACAGCTGCACCAGCGGGCTGATCAGGCAGGTTCCCGTCAGGTCCGTGATCACCAGAGACAAGATGAAGATGTGGAACAAGGTGCTGCGCCGTGTGCTCTCACATCGCGAGTACTTGCGTCGCCGGATCTCCAGGATCACCAGGGCTGCTATGTTGCCGAAGATGCCTGCAGCGAACATGATGGCGCTGGTCACCGGGCTCTCGTTCGGGTCTATGTATTCCTTGTAGTGGCAAGTGTCATTTTTATCGCTTGAGTAATTTTGACACTGCATCTCTGATTTCAAAAGCGTTTCAAAAAAAGAGTCTGTAAGTAGTCGTCTAGAGCCATCTAATTAAACATGAAGGAAAAAAATCCATCAAAGTCATTCTGCAGCTGCTTTGTGAAGGCATTTTCAAGTAAAACAAAGTTTTTTATTTCTTCTAATGGATCTGAAGGTTCGATGCTTCTTTGAGGCGAGTTGTCCTGATTGCTCAGCTTGAGTTGTGACTTCTTGACATCTCGCGGAGAGAAAATCTGCAGATGAAAGAATTTTTGATTAGCATTTCCTTTTCTGTGGAAATCCACAGAAACAGTTACATCAGAGGCGTAGACAGCAAGGTAGTCTTTAAAGATAGCCCGCCAAAAATTCTGTCTCGTGACAAAGTAACCAAACATCATATCCCTGGATATCCAGGGCTCCCTTTCTGTGGAAATCAAACCCACATCCAAAAGAACCTGACTAAATTTTCTGTAACGTAAAGAAAAAGCGTTAAGGTGGCTGGCCAAACAATTCTGCAAGCGTTCGAATCAGAAAGTGATCCATGGCTTTAGGTTGAACAAAATTACTCCAGAGTTCTTCTGTCACCTCTGGGGCTCATTTATAGGAGAACAGAAGTGTTTTTTGTGTCATGTGGAGTGAGGGATTGTGGCTATTTGGGCAGCAGAGATGGAAATGTGTACAGATCTTGAAAATTCTGTCAAAAAGCTGGTCAGCTGGAGCCTCAAATGACAAGAAGGACAAATGAAAATAACAGATAATAGCTGCTCTGGACTACCTCAAGTATTCTCGCATGATCTTTGTCGCTTCTTTTTTTTCCTCAAAAAAGAAACAAGGCTGATGCACCAACAACAGTGCAACCAAGAACATTTTCTCACAGCTATCTCCAAGTAGCAACAACAAACAAGGAGAGCAGCTCCATAGCCATGGTCAAGTCTTTAAAGCCACTCTATGTAATAACACCACCTCTGACCACATGGGGGCAGCATATCACAATAAAGTTCATGTGCGAGCCTCCAGACTTTACATGACAAAGTGTGCAGTGGCTCTTTTCTAAAACTCAAACTTTACTGCTAAAACATAAGTTTAACTCAAAGTTTAATTTTTAAAAAATGCACGTGATTATGCTGTTGCATCACTTTGACATTAGTTTTATTTGTATTCTTACTGCTTACCGGCCAAAGCAGAAGCAGTGTCATTTATCAAGGATGTTTACTTCTCTTCCCAACTTGCAGACTGTTTTGACTCAACATCAACAGTTGTGTCTAGATGCTTGACACTCACTTGATGCTTTCAAGCCCGGTTTTGCTGATCCCACAGACGACGTGGAAGCAGAAAGCGAAGAGAATCGCCCCTCATTTTAAGTGAGATGTATGAACGTTAAATAAGATTTTCTTTTGCAAGACCTAAAAACAATCCAGGGCTTGAACTTTTGCTCCAGTGTAAAATCTGGAGTTGTGAAAGCCCAAGTTGTTCCTCTTCTGTCTCTGCAGCTAACAGATATCAGCTGACAGGGAGTGGGCTCAAGTGGAAGCTCTCACACGTTTCACAATTGTAATTTTTGCTCAAGATTTTGGCACTTGTGAATCAGCTTGTTTCCCATGATCAGTCTGTTGGTGGATCAGCAGCAGCTGCTGTCTGGCTCAGATTATACAGAATCCCTCCCTCTCTGTAATTTTTTTTCTCATTTTCTGAGCATTAAATGCAGAAGAAAAAAAATATTTCGCATCATATGTGACTTGGTCTATCCATAAAACCACACATCTGAGTCATTTCCTCCGTGACTTTTCCTGCGGTGCTCGACGGAGTGTGGAGCATCTTGATGGCTCTAGATATTTTTCTCTTTCTATAATTATTATTGTTGTTATTTATTTATTTATGCAGCCGTTTGTTCTGTTTCCCAAACCAATATGAATACAAGACAATATTATATTGACTCAGTCAACATGTTGACTGAGTGAAAACAAACCAAATAAGTTTCAAAACTGGAATTTATGTAGAAAATTTAATACAGAAACCGAATACGACTTTCAATTCCTTGATTCAGTCGGCGTGGACTGAAAGAGTTTCGCTTCAAGCTTTCTGAATGAAAAAAAAAAGAAAAAGAAAAAAGGAGCGCGTGTCACCAATTATAACACCTTCACAGAAACGCAAATAATTAAAAAAGTTCTCACCTGCTTTATGAGTTTGTCACCTTTTGTGGTCGTGTTCTCCTCCGTCCTTCACTGTCAAATTGAAGAAAAAAAGAAGAAAGAAAGAGTGTCCCGGTTTCTTTGTGGATACAAGTCGCGCTGGTTTAAAGGTGAGCTGTTGTCAGGACGAAGCGCGCGGCTCTGATGAAGCAGGCGTGAAAGCTGCCGGCAGCAGAGAGGCACGCGCTGACGTCACGCCGCATGCCCCTCCCATCGACAAGCTGGAGCTGGTTTGTGACACTTTTTTTTTTTTTTTTTTTTTTTTTTGTGTGCGTTTATTAGTGTAACCCGTTAAGTTGTGTCTGTTTTGGCATGAAAAGGCAAGTATAAGGAAAATAAAATCTAGGAGTTGTCTTAGTAATAAACTATGAGCCGTTTGATGATAATAAGAGTTTATCAGATGTCAATTAATCATAAATCTGTTGTAATAGTAGTAGGCCAGTTTATTCACAAAAAATGTGAATCATGTGTCAATCATTTCTCGTTCTGATGCAGCTTTGTTTCTAGTCTTTTGGGGGCCCTAGACAAAATTGTTTTTGGGGGCCCCTCTTTCGTAAAACTATTAACTAATATTGATATGCGGGATGGGAGTTGCAAAATCCTTTCATGTGATCTGTGGGTATTTATAAATCTCTTCCACATTAATAGGAAAACAAGCAAGATTTGTGAATCTAAACTTTAGATTAAAGCTAAACTTACAAATTAAAACTGGCTAAAAATGAATTTTGGGCCATTTGAGGAAAATTGGGAATATCATTTCACAGGTTAATATCATAGGTTAAATCAGCTTTTTATGTTCCTAGAGGAAACAAAGGAAAAATTATACCTTTTATGCAATTATATTCAGGACCTCGCCAAACAGATATTCATTGTTAAATAAAGTTAAATCATTTTTAAAATAAATCCTGTAGCTACTATCGGGTCAAGACATTTCTGGAAAGTTTCGAAAAGGATGTCATACTGTCTGTAACTTTCGCCTGTTTGGACTTGTGAGAAGACTAAAATGTTGAAGCAACAGATTTGCCAATTTAGTTTTGGACCATTTTTCTGTGATGATTTTTCTCCACTTTGTTTTACGGATATTTGGGTTCATATGTATGCTTACTTTAGCTGCTTGTGTAAATATTAAATGAAGTTTGTTTAAAAAGAAAAACAAGGCGTGTATAAAGTTAGTCACGTGGTTTATCTCTAAATTCTGGGAATGCCTCTTCGTTCACAGTTCAGTGGAAATGTTTTTGAAGGGAATTTGTCATTTGCTGTCAAATTGATGTCACAAGAGTAATCAGGAAGCACTTAAAATCACATAGGTGGGGAGGACGTTGAGTTCCAGTTAAAAAGAAGACTGTTTTTTGTTTTTTGTTTTTAACTGTAAGGGCAGCTTGATAACATATAAAGCCCCCACAAAACTAGATTAGCTTATTATTCCGTATTAATCGAGGTAAACAACCCCAGGTTTCTTTTTTCAGGACTGTAGCCAGGTTTACTAACCGCCATATTTCTATTGGACTATGTGTTCCTTTATATCCCAGTAGAGCTTCTTCACAAATGTGATTTCATTCTGTTAGAGAGACGTTCAAGGCATTTTTTTCTCCCTATCTCACCTCTGTATGAAGCAGCAGGAGAAATTAATGTGCATCCTGATCCGTGTCTGCACGGTTTCTGAGCTGTAAATAACAACAGCGTCATCTAAACTATCAGCTTGATCAATATATCTATGCGCTGCAGCTTTTTCATGTGGCTGAAAAGATTTCTGGATAACATTGTGTTTGTTGATGTTTGAAGCACAACATCCCTCCTCTCCTCTTCATTTCCCTTCTTGTTTACTTCCTAATATATTCAATTTTATTCAGATATAACTATAACTGCACTTAATGTTTTGGGAATATTTTATTTTATTTATTATTTGTTTTATGAGCAGTTACATTGGACAAACCAGATGCATTGCTTAAGTGTTTTAACACTTGTGCTAATTCACAACACTGGGCCACAGGCGACTTTTGAAATAATAATTTAAAAAAAAAAGACAGAAAAAAAGGTGCATAATAATATTACAACTGTAAAAGAGACCTAGCATTTCAGGCTAAATGCATACATAAGCTACAAAGCAAAACAGTTAATAAATGAGGCAATTAAAACTATTCACGTGAGCACTGTCGCTTTGATTTTAGTCATTGTTTGAGTCCTTTGTTAGAAACATTACTGTTGTCTCTAATTTTAAATTAATGGGTTGAGAGTTCCACAGTTTTAAAGTATGCAGCCCCTCAAGTCTGTGCTTGTGAATGCTAGTTCCCCATCATGTTTATGTTTCAACTGCAACATGAAAAATGTGTTTGGTTCATGTATCTCCTGTGAGGGGGCTTCATGTTGTTCTCTCAGGTTTCCTCCCACAAAGTCATGGACTTGAGGCTCTTCATTCCCGTCGGGAGGAATATGACTACTCGTCTTCCGCTCTGATTCGTCCCCTATGAACCAGAGACGGCGTGACCTCATATGTTCAACCCGCTAGCCTCCCAAGGCCATGAGAAAGTAAATATAAAAAAAGATTGAGATTATCTGAAAAATGAAACATCATTTTCCATTATTCATAGTCTTGTTTTTTTCTGATTGAGACATTTCACCTGTTTTACGTGCTGAAAAAATGCCAAATTAGATGTGATGTGTGCTGAAAGCCCCCAAAATGATAAAAGCCCTTAAGTGCATTTATTCAGGACCATCAACCAGTTCTTAATGGTCACATATCACCTTAATCCAATCAACAGTTTTCTCTCTGTACACTTCTGTTTGGGTTTCACTCTAAACTTGAAGCATAAATGACAACAGTTCAGCTTCAAAGCGTTTTAGTTTACATCCTGAGTGGTTAAGTTTGCAGGGCATTTTACCAGCTTTCATCAGCTTTCATTATTTCTACGTATCTGGGTCTTGTGTTGTGTTTTTGAAACCACACATACCGCACACATCACTGTCTCTTTCTCTTTTCCGTCCTTTCGTGTTTCACATCGGAGGTTTTTGGCAGAATCAGGGTTTCATCTCTTAAAAACGTCTGTTTGATCAGTCTGTCAAGCAGGACTAGTGACATGCTCACTTTCACACACACTTTGCATATTTATTGGCAGAAAAAGTTTTCCCAATTAAGGCTTTAAGCACTGAAATATATGTAGACAGTTGTAAAAAAAAAAAGAACAAAAACTCTAGGAAGACTGATAACACACCTTCATGTACCTTTATCTCTCTTTTCATCCTTTTTCTTTCCTCATTTGTTCTCTCATTTCCTTCCTTTATCTACTATTTCCATTGTTTTTTTCCCCCCTTTCTGGTCTCTGCCAGCTCTTTATTATCTTCCTTTTTCTTTGTACACTTTCATTCCTTTTTTGTTTCATTTTCTTTTTACCTTCATTCGACACTTTTCCATATTTTTTACTTTTTAAAAATGTTTAAAGTTAAATCCTCCCACCCATCTATATCAGCAGGACATTAAGGCAATTTGACCAAGCTATTTCAGCACCTTTTCTGTTTTTTTTCCTCCTTTAATCCATTTTATTTCTGTGTTCTTTCCTCAACAACAAGGGTTAGTAAGAGCAAATAGTTTAATACGCGTCATTTAGGGACAAATGAGTTGCATTTATCAGAAATTCAGAGATGCACTCAGCTTATCAGGGACCAAAACCTCAAAACTGAAGTCTCCATCAAGAAGCCAGATTTATAATTTGGTATTGATCCAGATGATGAATAATGAAAGGGAGCTCCCTCACTGTCTGCACTCTTTTTTTAGTTCAGTAATCGATCACAGCTCGTGATAGTGGACGTCCTTTGTTGAGACAGAAAGTGCTGACAAGTGCTCTGTGTATTCTGTTTACCTCAAATGCTCTCACTCTCTTGCTCACACACACACACACACACACACAATTCTGCTATCTGTGTGTGTGTGTGTCTGCTAATGGTCTGTGTCTGAATCATTTATGAGTTTATAGATTTTTGTGAATATCAGATATCTCGACTGACTCCTGCACCCTTCTGTAATTACACAGTCAAAATAAAAAATACTACCAAAAATGTAAAAATTGTAAGATTCTTCAATAGTACTTTTTTACAAGCAAAAGTCTGGTGTGTATTTATAACCTCAAATCAAAACTGCACAGAGATGGTCGAGTATCCCATGTTACCCACAAGAGCACATCTTTTCCAAATAGTACACCCTATCATTTATTTTTTAAGGCTGCAATGCAAAAAGAAATTCTTTACACATTGGAAAGACATTTCTGAAGAAAATGAGAGTCTGTTGACAGTCCTGGCTGGTCTCCTAATGAACAGAGAATTAAAATTGTAAAAACAGAGAGATGATTCTGTACTTTTGTACATCATCGGATGTATTTGCAGATGGGACAGCATAACAACTCAGAACAGATTTTTTTAAAAATTTGTTGCAAACCTGAAATTCAAACTTTGATCTGTATTGACACATGAAATGAACCTGATCAGCAAAAATGAAATATCTTGAGTTTGTAGTTTGCAGATAAATAAAAGTAAAAGAAAAAGTAACATTAAAAAAAAATCTCAGCTTTCTTATGAGTTCATTTGTCTGTATGAGTGTTTATTGTGACATCTTACAGACATGTATTTGTAATTTTTCACACAATAATTTCTGTTGCTCTGTCGCATAAAATGTTTAATGTCCTCCTCGTCTTTGCTTCCATCTGCTGGTCATTTTCTGTAACTGCAAGTATCAGTTGCATCACTGCGCTGACACCTTTACCGGATAAATAAAATCAAAAATACTTTTTAAATCCCTTAACAAAAATATTATTAATCAATTAATGACTTTTCATACATATTTGAATCCACTGAATTCCCTGATCTGCTACGGACAACAACGTATACTATTGTTGTAAAGTTCTTCACCCTGTAAATGTAGATTTCTCCAGAAAAGCAACCAGAGACATGTATGTCATCTCCAGTGCAGACATATGAAGAAAATGAGCTCCAAAGCCCACAAAAGTTACAGACACTTTTTGAGAGGATCTGAGGGGCAAACTGAAGGAAGTGTCGTCAGTGCAGGAGATTCTCTTTAGAATCAAAACCAAACATAAAATCACAAATCTGATCCCATGAAGTGTGCAAGAATGATAAGTAACTGCAGCCTCCTCATTTGCATAAAAGGTTATTTTCTAATACTGTTGTAGACATTTCATAATTGGATTAAAAAGCGGTGTGATTGATTGCTCTTGGTGAGCAACAGCCAAACATGCTTTAGAAAATGAAAGTCTCCGATGAACCGAGGTCACCTGCTTGATGACATCAGTCAAGAATATACTGCTGCACTCTGCCTCCACGTTTGTCATTGTGCAATTTTCTCTAATTGTAATGCATATGAAGATGCATGCAGTTGTATTTCCCTCTGGGCCACAGCTACTTTACCAAGCTGCAATTCTTTTATTTTAATTGGACAACCAGGATGCTATGGCATTCAAATTAAACAGAACTGGAGATCTGACTGAAATTTAGTCTCCTATGGAGTTGATTGTTTGTCTCTTTCCCAAAATCAGACAAAACAGGCAGAATTATCAACAAATTCACAACCATCTAACGTTTAAATTCAATGACTAGTATCGCCACCTAAATCTAGAGGAGCAGCAATACCACCTCTGACCACACGGGGGCACTGCTCAACCATATTAACGTTGAAGAAGACACTAGCAAGACAATTCAAGACATCGTCCAAGATCTCTGAAAGCTGTTGTCAAAGTTTGGCTCCATCGTACATTGAGAAAGAAAATAGCAGCGTCTCAGACTCTACAGGGCTAAGTTTAGATATTAAATGCGGAAGTTCATGATGGTTTCAGACTGGATAAGTATGGTTTGTTTGAAAAGGTCTCCAAGAGAACTACTGGCAACATGGAAACTGGATCAAAGGAAACCAATGGACATCTGCGACCGTGTCCTATGAGCTGTGAGATCAGTAAGCATATGTTTGGATATAATACACTGGGCATCATGCTTGGAAAAAATGAGATAAAAACATTTAACACTGGACAGACACACTGAAGAACATAATTGGGACAATGTGGGCTTCAGCTTCTCCAACACCTGGAGAATGTCTGACTGTCTTGTCAACATAGAAGAAAAGACCACTTATTTATCTTTTTTCTCAAATAAATTAAAATAAAACAAACTTATCTAGACTTACTCTTATTTCCTGGTATAGTCAGGGGTTTTCTGAACCAGCAGTAGTTCAGAGATCTAAACATTCATCCTCTTAAACGGACTTCTTTACTTAATTCAACATTCACCACCTGAAGGAGATGGAGGTTAATCTCTTACGCTGCTACTACTGGTACTACATACTGTTTCCTGCCAAAATGTTTCCTGCGTATGCAACAAATACTGGAATTGTTTGTTACATCTAGGAAAATTTCCAAAGTATCGACTCCAATTCTGCAACTTCCGTCCAGCTTATCATTTTATTGCTGATATTTTGCCTCTTTTCAAACACTTTGAATGCTGCAGTTTACCCTTTCAGACACTAGATGGCACACGAGAATCACTGTGTAAAGTTTCATTCATATTTCAACGAGAGAACTTTTTTTCAACCGCTACTTTAATATTTTTTGAAGTGTTAATGCCAAAAGTATACTATTTTTAAAAAGGTAAAATTTTAGAATAAAAAACTATTATTATTTCTCTAATGTTAAAACAAATAAATACATTCTAATAGGGATTTTTTTTTTTTTTGTACTTGCTTAAAGAAAAAAAGTTAAACCAGCACACGTCTTTGTCAGCTTTGAGACAGATTCAGTTACATCCGGATTAAAAATGCTCTATTTGTCTTTTCTCTAATATGAGCCAGATGTTGGCGCCGGCGCTGGCCAGCTGTCACTCAACCCGCCTCCGACCAATCGCAGCGCGCCGCAGCTCCTCCGGTCCCGCCCCCCTCTTCCTCCGCAGAGAAGCAGGGGCTCGCTGGAGAGGAGCGGACCGGCGACTTCTCCTCTCTGCTCCTCCTCAGAGTCCGGCTGAACCTCCGTCTCAGTGTGCGTGGAGCTCCTCGATCACCCACGATGGAGAGAGGGGCGATGCTGGCCGTGGGTCTGGTGTGGAGCTGCAGCGTGTGTTTGGTCACTGCCATCCACAGGACAGATCTGTTCCCTTTTGGCACTTTAAATGGAGATTCAGTTTTGGCAGAGGGCGACGATGAGACGTCCAAAGTGCTGTCCCTGCCTAAATCCTTGTACTTCTATGACACCCGCTTCTCCCAGCTTTATGTAAGTACAAACCCATCTATTTATAAACTGTAATTTTAAAAAAAAATCTTAAATTTTCTCTTGCACAGGTGGTGTAACAATTAGGACTTGTGCATCCTGCAGGGGATGAATTAACATGCTTGAATGAGGAAAACATGACAAAAAGCCCATTTGGTTCATTATCATCTCTTTTTTTAATATTTCAGTTCAATAATGTTTGCAAAACCTTTCAACAGTCTGCACGAAACAAGGCTCCTATCTGAATATTTTCCCCGTGCATGACTATAAACAGCTGTAACATCACAAACACTCTGCCGATGTGGCAAATTAAAAGTAGGATGTGGTGTTTAGTTTAAAATAAAATTTTTTAAAAATCGATGAGTGATTATTATAGCGCTGTTATGTGCCACTCTTAAATAATAGCTGTTAAATTCCTCCAGTTTAGTAGCAATGAATGAACTTACATCTTGTTTACTGTAGTTTGATTTCAGTCTGTCTAAGGTGTTTACGTGCATTTTAAAGTGCAGGTATAGCTCTGATTTGTTTCAAACGCGATGTGAACATGACTGTTCAGTTTGAAAACAAAGTGGTTATTTTATTCAATAACTAAGCATGCAAACCTTTTTTTTTTAACTGTGTCAGAAATTACATCTGAAATTTGTAAATGAGCAAACTTCTTAAAGATCCGATGTACCTTCACTTTTATTTTAGGTAGAAATTTTCACAAATGATCCCGTTTATTAACTGCATGTACCATTTGAGCTCGGAAATGGTATTTTTCCCATTTTGGAACAATCAGCTGGAAATCAGTTCAACTTTTATGACTGTTTATTTGTGCAAAACTTTCCCAGTGCCATGTTCCAACTTTCAAAGCAAATGGAACTCAATAAAAGTAATTCAATGGCCACAGCGTGTTTGTAAGTCAAAAATATGGTAAAACAGAAATAGTGCACTATGTTTGACGTGTACTTATTGCTGCATTGGTATTGGTGCTGGAAGCATGCTAAAAACAATGAAAAAGTCTTTAAAATCCTTATACTGGTTAAGTCATTAGTCATAAGAATTTCTATCAAGTAAATTTTTCTTACCCTATTTGCAAAGGTTTTTTTTTTTTGCTTAAAATAAAACAATTTCGCCTAGATGTACGTATTACCAGAATTATTTCTACGACGGCTGCTTTTGCAGGATGTAGGTGTAATTCCACCAGTGATTCCACACGTCCACTCACCAGATCACTGGAAATCCAGGCGTTGCTCTGTGACGTCTGTGCGCAAATATGTCATGTTCTGTCATCCTGTATATCAAGAGGAAATACATTTGAGAGTTGTTTGCATTTTTGTAAGCCATAATCAAGGTTCAGGCGGGCGTTCCAGTGGTCTAGGAGAGGTGGTTCATGAGGAGCTCTGAGGGGACGTGTGGTGTCCATCCTGAGGTCCTCTGTGTCCATCTGTTGTTTCAGGTAGCCACCAATGGAATCATATCAGCCCAGGACCTGCCAATGGAAAAGCAATACGTGGATGACGGCTTCCCCACCGATTTTCCCGTGGTGGCCCCGTTCCTGGCCGACATTGACACCAGCAGAGGGCGAGGGCAGATTTATTACAGGGTGACCGAGACGCCCAGCGTTCTCAACAAAGTGGCCCAGGTCAGTTCGATTTACACTTGCGTGGTGTCTTTAAACTTTCACCAGCCTCGTTTAACCACTGACTTTAATTCTTCTTTTTTCAGTCCTCCATCCATTAGTTCAATCCATTGTCTCCTTCCCGTTTTTTTTCTTCCGTTTCTCTTCCCTTTACCTCCCATTTCTTCATCCATGTGTTCACCTCAGGAAGTGCATCGGGGGTTCCCGGATGCAAAATTCACACCGACACATGCTGTGGTGGCAACGTGGGAGGACGTTGCTGCGTACGAAGACCAAAGTCGGGGGGCTGAGTCTTCAAACAAGGTAAGATGGGTGAAGAAAATGACTCATCCACCCCCCGGCCCCACCACGGATGAACTTGTTTTCATTTTATCATTTTATATAAACACCCCCCCCATGTCCCTGAACAGCGAGTTTTGGCTCTCGTGAGACACACAAGCCCAAATTCCTGGAAGATGTGTTTCACTTATTATCAGCCTGGGGTGAGGGTATATTTGTAACCCCCCGCCCCTCTTTCCCTCCTAATCTCCCTCTTAACCTTTTTGAAGGGGTCAAAAGTCATCTTAAAATGTCATCAAAGTGCTCCCCGCCCTATCAGCTCATTATCCCCTTCCCCATGTTCTCACACAGGTAGACGCTAACATGTCTTGACCATTCATGCGTTGACTACCCCCCCCATTGATTGTTTTCCTAATAGTTATTTCCCATAACTGCCCAAGCATACTATTATTACTGTTATTTGTGAGAGGATAACCAAAGTCCCCATTTTTGAGCTGCAGCTCCCTCACCGGGGATCTGAAGAGGAAGTACGATGCTGTTCTTGTGAGGTCAGCGAGCTAGCTGTGGGCTACAACTCGACCCTTCACTGTTTAGTCTATTTTTGCTACTAATAAAAAGAAAAAGAAAAACACTGACCCCATTACTAGTAGTACATATGATCAAATCTTAATTTTGAATGCAAATAATACAACCAATTTGTGATTCATTAGATAGTTTAAGTAAACTAACAGCATCATCACTCTTAGGTAAGAAGAGTCTCTTTTGTGTCATTTGTAAGTATTTTCAGTGGTATTTGTTTTTGCAGTGAGCACCAGGGACTCCCCCAGGAAGCGAATTAAGTGTGTTTCCAAATGCGAAGATTGATCACTGAGAACGAACGCAAGCTTAAATTGTAGCAGTCAGAGAACGGTCGAGAGACGTTTGGCAGAAGCTCCTGCGCCTTCAGCTGTTCCTCTGGTGATAAACGGCACAATAAGTGGGCCAAGCTAGCTTCCCGTTGTGCACCTGTCCCTTTCTCTTCCCAGAGAAAAATGTTTTATGCTCACTTCTCTTTCATCATCAGTCCAGATCCACATCGCTTTGAAACTTTGTAAAACTCCTCCCTAGAAAGTGGTTCATATCTCCATTAGGAAGAGTGTACATCCAGAAAGATTTTAGGCTTTATACAAGTCATGCTTTGGGAAGTTAATCCAGGCCGAATGAAGTTATTGATCAAACAAACAACGCTTTGTAGTTTCTGGTGTGTAGCATGTGGGATGGAAGGGTGGAGGGAGTGGTAGATTTAAGAAAAAACCCCAGGGGATCTTTCTTTCTTTGAGTGTCCAACCCTCTCATCTGTTTTTGTTCTGGTTTTTTTTTCCTTTCATAGTCTGGTTTCCTTTAGACTTATTTCTGCCTTCCTGGCTGATCAAAAGCTAAATATTGAACCAGCTTTAAGCCTCTTGGGATTTTTTCTCAATACCTTGAGCTTTGGTTTGATTGAGCGCCTTCAAACTGCCAAACCATCTCTGGGGTTTAAACGTGGAATTAGGGGACCGTTGACTAAGGTTGCCTGTGTCCACCTCTAAAAGTGCAAAATGTGGCCAAAACTGTTATTTTAAGAGATTGGAGCTGGCAGGGTGTTGGCTGTGATTTGCTCCAGCGGGTCTCCCGCTGGATTGATAGCATCTTGCTTTGAAGAGATTAGCCAGGGGTGCTGGGTGGGGTACGTTGGGGGTGGAGTGGTATGTGAAATGGTTAACCTGAGCTTTGTGCTTTTAGGCTTGTATATTAGGAGCGATTGGTTGGAGTTTGGGGGGGAAGGGGAAGAAAAGTGTGGCATTTTGGGGTTGGATGTGGAGACAGATGAGCAACAGCAGGAGACAAGTTAGGCTGCCTTCCAAATAACTGACTATTTTTACCATATAAATGTTTTTACAATGACAAATGGTGCATTCAACAATGTCAGAAAACTGAGTGTTCAGCTCAGAGCACTTCACTCACTCAATTTTTTGCACGTATTTAAAGTAACAGAAGTAATGGGAATTTTTTTTTTTTTGAGTATTTTTAGTTAAGAGAGAGGATGGTAATCGATTTCTGGTGCCAACTCTTATAAGAGCAAATTAGTTTGAGACATAAGAAAGAAAGCTGAGATGATCTTTTTGTAATTTGTGATTGGTGAGAAGTTTAATCTTGTCACATTGGTAACTCAGAGGCCATGATGTTTGAGCAGCATCAGTGGTCGACTTGCAGGCCTTATGACAAGTTGGTAGCAATTAAATGGAGATGCTTGTACAAATGACCATTTTTATACATTTTCTATGGAAAATGTATCAAGTTTACCAAGTCTGAAATACTTTGGTTTGTCAGTGTGGACTCGATCCACACTATCAGTTAACTGGAATGAAAATGTGAGTCTTATTACAGGCTTGAAAATGCTTTTTATTTTGACATTAAGCCCATTGCTGCGAGCTTGAATGAAGATTTCATTCTGAATCAAAACTGTTTCAATTTACATCATTTTGGATCCTCAATGGAAGTTTAATAAAAACTTCTCAAGCATTACATTTGGAAAAAAAAAAAACTAGTACAGAATTACCATTTCTTGTGCAAGTGTTACCACATTCCCCTGAACGCTATAATAGTTTGAACTTTGTTGTGAAATATAAAGTCTTGTTAACATATCTGCTGGTTCTGTGGCTGTCATTGAGTTACTCAGAGGTCACCCCTTGGTTTACGCTTTGAACCAGTTACTCTGTCATCAGATTCAGTTTTTCCACAGGCAAATAACAGAGATCCTCCAGCTGGTTTGTAGTTGTAGACGTTTCTGTTCATAAACCTGATGGCATCTAAGAAAGCAACTATGGGCTTACCACGGCTGCATGCTCTTGACTTGATCAAAAAAGCTTTGGAAAACCATTCATAAACTACAAAGTTGTACAATTTCCTCCAGCTTTAGGAGAGCAAGGATTCTATTAAAGCAGAGCCGAAGTTGCAACAGTGAAAAAAAAAGGGGTGGGTGGGGGGTTCATATGACAACAGCCAAATACTGGCAGGACCACAAGCTTTGTGTGTGTGCTGCCAGTTCTCACGCTGCTAGCAGCTCTGGTGAGGCCGTCAACTGGACTGCAGCTGCCCGTCTGCAGCTGTGCTGCGGTTCCACCAGCTCAAACACCAGCGACCAGCAAATAAGTGCAGCTCATTAACCCGGATCTGGTTTTTGCGGTGACTTCCGGGCTAAGCAGTTTCAGATCCATGAGATTCATTCATTCCAAACGCGACGGAGGTGAAAAGTGACAAAACTATCATAAGACTTGAATTGGATGGAACTAATCTTTGTATGGTAAAAATTCTATTCTTTTTCTTGGAATATAATTGATAATTGGCTTTAATAGTTCCCTGTTGCTTCGTGGTTGTTCAAACTTCTTTTTTTTTCCCCCTTTGAAACTGTTTGGTATTTCCAGATTCCAACCCCTCGCTGTGCAGGAACCAGAACCAGCAGACAAGTGATGCTATCGCCTAATCCTTAAATTAGCCGGCGTGACCCTGAACCCAAACACTTGTTGTTCCCAGAGACATCAAATGACTGGTCAGCGTAAAGACTGGGAGGAAATTTAAAAAAAGAAAAGAAAAAAAAAGGTGTGACACAATGCCTAGGGAGTGTTTAGATACGCCGTCTGCAAGTCTTTCATTGCTGTTGCCTGCAATTTGTTTTCTTCCAGCTGTGAGTTGGTAAAGAGGAGGTGTTGTTGGTTGGAGCCTTTGCACTAAGCTTCTTTAAGCCTTGTTGGAATGTTTACACACACAAAAAAGTATCTTGATGATGTTTTTTTCCTCAAGGAGTTATATTGCTTTTCTAATAAGCATGAAAGGGGTTTTTATTTCAATTAAATTTCCACCATTGGCAGGCAGCCACAGGGTCATACAGAAAATAATGAAAAGCATGCATTTACAAAGTTTACTTTTGGTCCTTTTAGTGAAGTCAGAGTAGATGCTGATGTTTTACTCCAAATCAAACTGGTGAACTGTCTAATAAGAATATAATTTTAGGACAGAAGGAAACATCCTAAAGAATTACCCATCTCTATCCATTTACGCATCCGGACCGTAACCAGCCAGTTTACAACATAAAACAGTAACTAACCGCAACAGAAATTGGATTTGAAATAGCAGTTGAGTTCAGAAATAATCAATTACAGATGAATTTTACTTTTAAACATTAGTAGTTGGGGCAGAACTCTGGTCAAACCTTCAAATGAGGATTTAATCACCCGTTAAATGGGAAGCAGTGTCTTCCCATGTGTTCAAGCTCTTTAGAGTGAATTCTGACGAATAAATTAAGGCTTATTTCTAGGTCTTAATACATTTTTTGCAGGGTATGCAAATAAACAAGTCATTTTCACTTGAAAAACTCCAAATGTGTTACTTTTAATCACCAAAGGAAACAGCTGGAATTAACTAGCAGCAACTCAGAGAGAAAAAAAATCTGGAAATCAGACAATCTGCCAAAAAATTTTTTCGAACTGAAATTCAATAACAGATATGTTACCCTACACTGCAAATCAGGGTTTAAACAGTACAAGGAAAGAAAAAATCAAATGATGAAGAGCTTTATTGTGTCATTTGTATGCAAAGTCAAATGTGTCATCAGGATTTTGTCATTTTCAGACTACAAAAAAAAAAAAAAAAAAAAAATCCCTGAACAGCTTCAAATGCATCCTCGGTGACGGGATCTGAATTCCTCTCTGAATGATTTTAAACCTTTCATCATCAGTGTTGGCCACTCGTGACTGGATTTCCTCCGACACATTTTAATACACTATTCAAAGATGCTAAATAAGGTGGAGATAAATACAGAGACGCTGGATAAGTTTACTCTAAACCAAGGTCTGTGATGTCACATTGTCCTGTAAATCTGAACCGCTCACGTAATGCCATTTTTTTCAGATTTATGGATCCCCAAGAAAACTGAGAGGGTTGTGTTACGGTATCGTCAAGATTTTGAGTTCTTTTAAAAAACAGAATAAAGTTTTTTCATATGCACCCTTAAAGTGTCACTACTATTTTATGTTTTGCTTTGATACCATGCTGTGGATACCTCCAAATACTGTACATAAATCCTAGAGTAGACCCTTTTTTCTCCCCTAAAAACATCCGTGAAAGAGGCAGAACATACCCTGAGACGGCCGGCTTCTTCCTGCTGCGGTGAACCCCTTCTCATAGCACTCTCCATCTCCCTGACTCCTCATCATCTCCTCCCCTTGTCCTCTTGCCTCCATGACTATGAAAAAAAAAGAGAAAGCAGGGGAGGGAATTTGAACAATAATCTGGGCTATTTGGACAAATTAGATCTTTTATTTTTTTGTAGCTCCAGCCTCTTATCCTCCTCCCCTAAAGACAAAAATAAATACAGTAAATAAAAAATGGGGCCCCCTCCTCACTAATTACAAAGAGTCTGGAGACTACAAAGTCCTCCTCGCCTACAAACAAGAAGATAGCTGGGAGATGTTGTTATAAACAATTAGGACCAGACCCACATACGTTCACATGAGATGAATATAGGTTGAGGGACATCTGTGTTTGTGTGCTGGCCCCAGCGTGCACCCCTGTGGCTCGCACCGTAACGATGTCTGGTTTTGTAAGTTGTAACATCGTCATGAAAGCTGGTCAGACACACAGGAAGACAGCTGTGGAGACCAACATCTGGGTTGGGGGTTGTGAGGACAAGGTGGTGCGTGTATGTACGCTGGTTTCTATGTATGTGTACAGATATTCAGGTTCTTTCTTAAAGGAAGGAACGTGGGATTGCTCCAAAGTCTTCCTTTCATTCACAAAGTCAGTGTTTTTCTAGAGTGGCTTGAGTGGGCAGAGGGCTCTGGACTTCCTTCTCGTACATGTAGAAGATAAGCTGTTTTTGGAAAAGTTCCCTCATTCATAAATCCATATGGATAGGATTCACTTTGGACTTTTTTTTTTTGGAAGAGCAGATGATCGAAAATGACTGGTGAAAAAAAACCCAAAAACACGTTCATGTTAAGTCTGTCTTCGTCTCCTTCGGTCGTTCACGCTGGCCAAAAATAGGCCAGAAACCCAGCGGAGCAGGAGACGGAGGAGATTCAGGGAGAAACGGGGGAGGTGTGAGGAGAGGTGTGAAGTTTAAACACAAGGAGTGAGTGTTGGAATAATTTGAGGGTGGCTGAGGAGAGCTGACTTCACAGGAGGTGAGCTCATCTTTCTGACATTAGCAGGGCTTGACTATCAAGTGACTATGAAGTTTCTAGACCATCACGAGGAAAAACAACAACAACAAAAAGCAAGAAGAAAGAAATTATGAATGCGGAGATCATTCCACTTCTTTTATTGACATTATTGTTTTTTTCGAACCTTTATTCAGCAAAAGGAATATATGATGCAAATGAGGTGTAGGGTTGACCTCAAATCATCATCAACCATCTCGGCTTAATCCCTCTTGGAGGGGTTAGTCAATCATAGTCCACACATTAGTTTGGGCCAGTTTTTCACCCCTGGGGAGCCTTCAACCCCAGGGAGAGGCACACAAACAAACCTAACATACAGGTTTTTTGGACTGTGGGAGGAAACCGGAGCACCCAGAGGGAACCCACACAATCACAGGTAGAACACGCAAACTCCACACCAACCCAGGAATGAAACCAGGTACTTTCTTGCAAACCACTGAGCCACCGTGCGCCCCTGAAACAGCCAAACATCTGAAACATTTGCTTCAAACGCAGTGAAGAAGTGAAATGCCTCAGAGCTTTACTGCAGTAATTCCCGAGCAAACTCAGATGAGTCAACATCTAAACTGGTGACGTTAGTTTATGAGGCGGTCCCTAAATTTGTCCCAAGACACTTTCTGAAAGTATGGACCCAAGTGTCTAAGACCACCTTTGAATGCATATCTGAATCCATCTCAGAATTTATTCAGACTTGGCAGCTTTTGGTCATTTTTCCTTGGATGCATTTTAATGCCAGGTCTGAACGGGGTTCATGCAGCTGGTATGCAGGCAGTATGTTCTCACAACATAAAAGACTGGCAACAAGGGGTTACACACTAGGAGCCTTTTTACCAGTTTGAAGCTTGAGTTGTCTGGCTGGTCTCTGTCAGGCACTTTTAGCTGTCAAGTGTCAGAGTCTCTGTTGTTTTCTTCTTCTGGGATCTCTCGTGTACCCTCACGCCTGGATGTTTGGTCGAAGCTTTAGCCAGATTGTCACTCACCAACTCTTTCTCCACAGACTTGCTCCACAAAATCTCTAGTGTGCTAGATACACGCTCAGAGTCTGCAACATGTCTGTCAGCCTCAAAAACCACATTGTTTTCTTCTTTCTCAGAGGGTATATTTATTTCTTTGAAGATTTTATTTCTTGACCTTCCTCCCTTCATGCTGCATTCAAATCTGTCCCTCTTGGTGATATTAGGACTGTCTCTCTTCTGTCTTTGAAGGTCAATACGTTTCAAGCAGTGATCGGTTATGATGAGACCGATTCGTACGTTCTCTTCCTGTACCCCGAAGGTGGTCTGAACTTCTTCGGGACGCTGCCGAAGGTAAACTGCTTCGATCAGCATGTTTTGTTTTGTTTTCTAAAGAGACTTTGTTTGATATCAGTTTTCCTGTCATTACTTGAGAATTTTGTTTTTTGTCTTTTTCTAGGAGTCGTATAATGTTGAGATTGAGCTCCCTGCTAGGGTCGGCTTCAGCAGAGGGGAAATTACGTATTTAATCTTCTCCCGAACTGAGGGACCTCACTACAGTGTTACCAGCAATGAACAGAGTGTTAAAAATCTATACCAGTAAGTAAAAACACGAGGCAAAGCCGCAGATCCTTGCAATCAACACTAAATCAAGCACATGTGTATTTTTATGTTGACTTTTAAAAACAGTCAGCTTCTATTGCTTCAAGGATGACTACAATAACTGTGACTATGAGTTTTTTTGTTTAATCAAGCAGGTCTAGTTTGAAAGTGACATCATGGAAACGGCTAGCCTGGCTAGTCATGCCCACTCAGTGGAAGGTCGTTGTGAAATGAGTCTGGTGCGCAACCGGTTTCTCCAGGACCGACCCTGATGTGGGCGAAGCAGCTGTGATACCACTGATCTGGAGCGACTGTTCAAAACAGCTCTTGCCTCTGTCATCAATGATCAGAACAGTATCAAGTCTGTCAAACCCCAACAAATGACAGCTTTTAAAGCCTTTTCCTTTAACGGAAGACCAACAACAGTCATTCAGCAGTGTTCCTGCTCCACTGCACAACATTTCTTCTGGTTGTGTTTCTGCCTCTTCGGTATCGTCCAGAGAACATTCGGCCCCTGCAGGAAGCATTAGGATGACTGGCCAGGCTAATCAATGACACTGATGATTTTGAGGTTTATAATCTTATACGTGTTGCATATTCTTGTGTATATATCACTGGTTCCTTGCTCTTCAGGGTTGGTAATACTGGGATTCCTGGTATTTGGCTTTTCCATACTGGAAATCGTTACTCTTTCGACAATATTGTTCCTGCTTCCATTGGCGGCCTCCTTGCTACTTCCCCTCCTGGAGAACATGACCATTCCATGGTGATTTTTTTTTTTTTTTAGTTTAACTTGAATTTTCATCAAGAAGACAGAAAATAAATCAGTTTTTTGCTAATCTGACTCATCCCTGGCCTCTCATCCAAGGACACCACCACTCAGGCTGAGTTCGGGGGTTATCCAGAGAGCCCCTTCGACCCTCATGCTCAGAAAGAGGATGACTACACTTCAACAGGCAGGGAGCCCGAATACCAGCCCGCCCCTGACGGCACCGACCGCTCGGGTCAACCTGGCAGCCCGGACACCCCTTTTCCTTCAGAAGACTCTGCACATCAGGTGTTGTACAGCAGCGAAGATGTACCACTGACCTCTGAACCCAGATATGGGTCAGAACCACCAAAGCGACAGCATATTCCACAGACGGTCTTAAGTGGAGCCGCTCAGCGCCAGGAACAGCAACCGCAGGTAACACCGAAACCCTGCGGCTAATCAAACAGCTTGGCTAAAAACAATAGAAAAGGATGTCGAAGAATTTTATTGCAAATACTTATTTGTATGCAGGAGCATTTTTAGAGCTGATCATGGTTTTACTGGAATCTTCTATCCTTTTTTTTCCCCACGTTGAAATGACAAATATTGCACAACCTGCCAGAACAATGTTGTGTAAGAGTTCATGGGACCAGTCATGTGGACTGCAATGCTCTGTGGTAATACTCTCAAATTGTTTGAAAATATCTCATCACAATGGATAAGAAAAAAGGAGAAACTCAAAGCAGCAACGCTGTTTAGTCCTGTCAAATTGATTCTACAATGATTTGAAATTGTATCTGCTTTTGTCCTGTGGCTACACGGGAATGCTGATTTGGAGTCAGTTAAGCATTGTCAACAAAATGCTGGCAAAACTGCAACTATAATGCCCTACTTAATGTATACAGTATGTGAAGTATTCCCAGATCATAGTTCTCTGGTTTACAGCATCTGTAGGGGTTTGGCAGGAAAAAGAACATGTTAGATGCTGAGCCTCATGTTTTTTTCTCTCCACATCTCTCTGTAGCTTCCTCTAGAGGAGGTGGATCTGTACCCCTCGAACAGACATGAATCACCTCTATCCCCTGGAGGCCATGTGGTCAGCGTGGACGAAGACGATGTTGATTTTGACTCTGGAGGTAAGACTAAATATACAGTAAAAATGTGTTTTTACTTTCCGGATATTAGCATACTAAGAATTAGGGGTATTACATCTGAGTTGGGTGTAGACTCCCTTCATGTAACACCAAATTCTTCCTACGGTGTTGGGATCAGGGCTGTGAGGCCCAGCCAGCTATCGCAGGACTCTGAAGTCTTCTCTTGGCCTACTATAGCTCTTGATAACTGTGTTTGGACTTGTTTTCTGCAGAATGAATTAGGGACTGAACAGATGTTTCACTGATTACAAAACACAGTTTTTGCAATTTGTAAAACTATCGTGGAACAGAACCTCATGATTTATGTCCTCGGACACCTCATTTTCTGTGTACATGCAGATGAAAATAATTACATTGTGCATTTTCATCACATTTGGAAACAAGGGAAGAATGGATTATTTATCAGGTTGAAATAAGTAAAAAAAAAAAGTGTGTGTTTGGAGGTTGGAGGGTGCAGATGTTACTTTTGGACCAACATGAACCAGCTGTTGCAGCTTTATGTACATAGCGCCAAATCATGACAAATGTCATCTCAAGGCACTTCAATAATAAAGTTCAACTTGTTCCAAATTAGTCCAACTAATACAATAGAAATAATCATTATTGCTTCACTGAGGAAAACAATAGATCAAAACTGTTCTTTGATAAAATCCCCATATCCTGATCAAGCACCAGGCGACTGTGGGAAGTAAAAACCTCTGGTAGAACCAGACTCGGGACAGACGACCTTCTGCCTCGACTGGCTGGGGATTGAGACAAGAAAAGAGAAGAAAACAGCAGCAACAGATCAGGAACACCTGCTGGGAAGGAGGAACCCAGTTTTTCATGTTTTTGGACTTATCTTATCAGTTCCAACAATGAATTCTTACCCAGAAACCAAGTGTTTGATGGGTTGTTGTACTTCTATTCAAAATAAACACATTGTAACCAAGTCTTGCAAAGTTTACAGTGCAGGACTTTAATTTGGGACTTAAACTATTGATTTAGTCAGATTTTACCATGAGGAGGACAACTCATCATGCTGCCACCAGCCAAGACACCTAAAAATTAGGTTTAGGCATCATAGGGAGGGTTTAGGCTGATTAGTCTTTTGTTTGTTAAAAATTACCTTTCTAGTTTCATTGAAGGTAAGTCTGCAAAATATAGAAATATTGTGCATGCCTGAAAATACACTGTTAGCTGAAACCTATTAAAAAAAGTTGAGCTGGGTACTAAAAGTTTTGTGCCTGTTTCACAATATACCATAAATGCAAATGTGTAGATTTAAAACCTAAAAAAGGATGAAAGGATGGTGAGTGTAGGAAGGTAACAGTATCTGACTGCTCTCGGAGGAGCTGCTCAGCAGCTGGCAGCACAATACTGCCGTTGTGCTGGCAGTTCCCAGGTGTGAGTGTGTGTGAGTGTGTGTGTGTGTGTGTGAGTGAGTGTGTGTGTTCAGCCTTCCCTCCCTTGCAACTATTCCCACAGGATTTTTGCCGTAAACAAGAATGTGTTCTCAGTCAACTTGGTTATATAAGAATCCAAAAGTCTGCATGTGGGAAAAAAAAAAAAAATGTCCGTATTAAGTCATTTAGTTCACTTCAGAGAATCAAAACAGGTTTTTCTGAGAAGATGCAGAAATCTGTCGTCAAGTCTGTTTGTGGTCTATTATAAGTAAAACACGCTTTCATCTGTTTCTGTTTGGCTTTTCGCCTTTGTTAGATGGATTTGACATTTCTGCCCGTGTTTTATATTCTCGAGACGCTTTAGAGTTCACATATGCCACAAATTAAAAGGGGTGTTTGTTTACAAAATGAACTGTGTACATTCTCTGTGTAAGACTAAAATTTATGTCAGTTCAAAAGACAGAAATATGAAAGACTCAAAAGAGCCGGCAAAACATCATCTTACAAAGAATGCTTATTTTTTTTAAAAAGCTGTCATGGGTTTTAAGTTTATGCAGTTTTAAACTAGAAATATGCTCTAACATGTACAAAAATAAGCTGCTTTATGTAGTGATACCTCTTCTGACCATATTTGGACACAAATCTGCTGGGTTGATGAAGGAGCGTCATGTAATACCGCTTTATCCCACTAGAGGTGCACTTCATTGTGTTGTGTGGAGAGACTGTATGATCTCTGTCTGAATGAAACGATAAAGTTGAGCAGCGCGTGGCGTCCTCAGCCAGTACCCACCCGATGAGCTGCAGAGCTGGTGTCAAACATGTGCAACAGGACCTCTAGTTTCAAATGTCTTTTCAGTGGTGAAAGCAGAAATGGTCTAATTATACATTAATTTCTTGTGTCATATAATTTGAAGTGATGTGACATAAAATAATTCACTCCCCACCCTGTTCAGTTATCATGGATGTGAAATCAATTTTTTTTCCCAACCTTTTCGAACCAGAGTTTAAATATGTTTATTTCTGCTGTAAAGTTTATAATTTGAACATGGGCCAATGGAGAGTGACTCGTCTTTGGAGTCAGTCCCCAGTGGTCGGTTGAGGAACTGCAATCTAGCGTAGTTTCATGTTTGTTTCAGCCCCGACGTTGTAATCTTGGCGTTTATTGCCAAAAAGAGTAGCTTCAACATTACTGCTTAATCTGAATTTTTGAGACATCAAAAACATTTAAGTTACAAGTTTGGAAGTTTGAGAAAGGTTTCTACTTTGGTTCAACTTTTCTGCACTGGTGACTATCAGCTGTCACCCTGACTAGCCAGTTTCTTTTTTATTTCTCCCAAATGATTTAGAAACAGTAATGAATGACTTCCTGTGTGTCAGAGGATTTTTATGGCGTCAGCAGTCACCGCTTACTGTTTAAGGTCAGCAAGGACATTCGGGCTGGTCTCTTAAAACATGTAAGGTTAG
>JAOWBL010003765.1:0-11900 GCA_028564865.1 Zenarchopterus dispar | reverse complement strand
TAAAACAAATATTTTTAAAAATATCGAATAATTTTACCTGGTGAGGTTCAGAAAAACCTCACCACACCACATCTACATGCTCCCATTTGTTCAAATTCTGAAAAAATGTTAAGTATGTTATCATAATTATGCAGATGACACACAAATGTTCATAACTATCTGACTAGGAGGATCCCACAAATGCATTTATCAAATCAAAGACTTAATATGCCAAATTAAGTCAAAAAATAAAATAACAGTTGCTGGAGCCAAAGAAGAAATACTGAAAGCTTCAAAAACAGTGATGTTAAAAACCAACAACCCAGCCAGGGGTCATGAACCTGAAGTTCAGTAGTCTCATTAAGATGGTTGTGAGGTCAGGCCGTTATCACTTAAAGAACATTAAATAAGGATTAAAGGACTGATGTATTTCCAGGCAGTAGAAAAAAAAATGTTTATCTTCAGTAGACTGGACTTCCTTACATGTCTCCATATAAAGTCCATCAGAAAGCAGCTCAGAACGTTGCTTCTCAAGACCTCACTAAGACCAACATGGTGGATCATCCAACTCCAGGCCTCCGATTTTTTAACCTGCTTCCTGTTTGCCAAAGAACTTAATTCAAAATACAAAATTACTAAAACTACTGAGTTCATCAGGTTCAGGTCTACTTCCTGTTCCCAGAGTAAGAACTAAACACGAAGGTCCAGTTCTTATGCTTCTCACATGTGGAACAAACTCCCAGAAAACTTTCTCCAAGGAAAACTCTCAACGATGTTATATCAAGGTTAAAAAACATTTCTATTTGCAGCTGCTTTTTAGCAAAACAATTGTTAATTCCCCAAACTGCACTGGAACCTTAATTATGAGCATTTATCTGTCCTATCCACTTTTATTTTTACAGTTTTTTTCTGATAAGTTGTTTTAATACTTTTTAAATGCACTTTTAATGTTTCTTTTGCTTCTTGTGGATGATATTCCATGTAAAACACTTTAAACTGCTTTGTATTTTAAATGTCGTGTACAAATAAACTCGCATCGTCATGGATGTTAAATCTAGCCATGGGAACTAAACTTTTTTTCAACCAGACATGTTTATTATTTCTGTTGTCTAGTTGGATATTTTAGAACAAAGATGAATGGAGATTTACTTCGTTTTAGAGCCACCCCCTAGTGGTCAGACAATGAACTGCAACTGTTTCTACTTTCGCGTTAGTAGCAGATCTGAAAACTGGATTTTTATTTTGTTATTTTTTGACAGTATGTACAAACATCTGGGCATATTTTGTAAATCAAATTGTGTTTTGTTTTTTATCAAGTGTTCCTGCGTTTAAAAGAATGAAAGAAACAGTTTTCGTTAACTTTTATAAAAAGAAGGGAAAAAAAGCTTCAGGGCTTTTCAAGCGAGCTCCTCAACAAAGAAATGCAGCTTTTATCTCATCTTTAAATGAAGACATAAATACTAATTAAAACAGAATGCTTTATTAGCTTAAAAGGTTCTGTTCATTGCACATGCATTTCAAAGTCCTCGTGCACGCTGTTAATTTGATGCGAATGACATTATGTATTGGGAGCGTGATTGATTCCGTCACACGTGTTCTTCTGCAACAGCGAAATAAAAGACATTTGTGAGAATTAATGAGCTGATTGGATTATGATTCAGTGTAAGTTCCCTCATTCGGCGCCCTTATGAGGTGATAATGACAGAATTTATTCCTACAGACATGTTGCCAGATTAATTTTCTACCAATTTTGAACAATTACGATTATTGGGGTGGGGGCGGGGGGATGCGGAGGGATTTATTTGAGATAAATGAGGTGAGGAAAAGTTTTCTCTGCCTCGGTGCTGATGAAGTCACAGAAAAAAGCTTTCTTATTAAGCACCACTTCTAATTCTAAAGACACTCTCATTCATCATTCATAAACATTTGTTTTGTGCATTCATTTCTTTTTTTTTTTTTCGTTTAGCTTTCTGGTTTCTTTTCGTGAAAGACTAGAGAGCTACACTCCAAACCTCCTCCTCTCTTTAAGGGTGTTTAAAATGTATTCAGATGATATGTACTTGTGCTAATGCTTCTGTTTGCGCTATGCGGTCAAATCAGACTCCCCATCTCTCGTTGTGCTGTGTACACATTTACATAAGACACGCATGGCCGGATGTGCAGCCCAATGCGACAGCGACACTATCTAATTTGTCAAAAGAGGCACTCCATCCAGGATAATATTTCCCATTAAGCACGGCTTTTGCAACTTTATTGCTTGCCATCCCGACTCCTTTGTGAAGCAGGAAGCTAATTAGCGACGTGTCTTATTTTACCCTGGTGTTTTCTATCCACCGCTTATCAAAAGTCCTTGAGCTCCTAGTGTTTTGTATTTTTGGTGCCAAAACAGCTAAGAAAAATTAAATGGGACATGCACATTAGAAATGATTATAAGTGGACTAGTTTTTTTTGTTTTTTTTTAAAAGTGGAAACTGCTTAATGAATTCAAAATGTCAGACTTCGATTCGTTTGGTCCAACAATGTGTTTTTCTGCTCCTCAGCGGCGTGGCGTTCACGTTCCTCAGCCCGAGCGAGCCTCTTAACCCCGTTCTGATGGCTTAATAAAGGTTTCTGAGCCACTACATGACCCAGCAGCCCCACTTCTTAAGTCCTCGCTGCACAGCAGAATTTTCCACGTCGGCTTTCATTCAGCTCGCTCCTTGATGTCGGCTGCAGAGCGAGCTTATAAACTCACTTTTCGATTTTGTTGTCGATCTAGGACTTTTTTTTTTTTTTTTTTCAAATCAAATTCCTCGTAGTCTTTCTTGACATTTTGTGATAGCAGGAAGAAAAGAAAAAAAAAAGACACGGAAGCAAAGATAGTTTTTAGTTTTTTGGACTGTTTGTCCTTGAGACAGTCTTTCGCTCCTCGGAGTAATAACAGCTTGCTTTTCCTGTCGTGAGCTGTCATTTGGCTCCCATGGCGACCGCTGAGTGCCTCGCAGCGACGTCGGCCGCTGTGTTTAAGAACCTTCTAATTGTCAACCTCTCAGATCTTAATGGATCTGTAGAAGTCGCATTTGTCAATTCACTTTGACTTATTCCTCTCTGTTTGTAATCTCCGAGTGTTTACAGCAAGCACGCTTCACGGGATTTAACAAAAGTGGCAAAACGTGGGCTGTTTAACAAAAGCCTGAACTCAGATAACTTAGAGAGACTCAAAAGTATTACAGATAAAGTATCATCTTCTGTAAACAACATCAAGAAGATTGAATTGTGAAGATAACAGGGATAGCTTTCATGAGTATTTTAAATATGGAAGTTTTTCCTTTCTATGAACCTCCAAGTTTCTCCCTACAGAAGTTAGCAACCCCTCTTTTAATCTTATTTATTTTTGTGTACCCATATAATAGAAAACCAACTAATCAAAGTGATTCTTAGGGAAACACAACTTCAAACTATTAAAATCAAAAATATAACTTTTTCCAATAGGGCATTATTTAGCCTATTGAAAAGTGGGGGATAATAAGTATCCATCCAAGCGGTGATAAACATAATCATACCTTGCTGAAATGGTCATGCAGGTGTGAACACTGTGCCAAGAGAGAAAGATATAAGCAATTGTTGCTGCACCTCAATCTGGAAAATGCCATAAAACCATCACCAAAAAAAACTGATGTTCAAAAGTTCAAAAGAGTTATTTTACCAGGAATTTTACCTTGAGGTCAGACCACCCCGTTTCCTGACCACAGTGACCATGTTAAATGTGAAAATGAACCATGAACTTCTCCGTAAACCAGAGTGTTTTTAGGTTCATCTGTCCAACAGTGGAGCTTGGTTGAAGTCGAGTCATGCAACAAGAAGAGGATCTGAAGAACAGGAACAAATCAACATCAGAAGGTCTGGAACATAAAAGAATCGAGGTCCTGGAAGAACCTACACAAAGTCCAGACCTCGACCCATCTGAGATGTTGTAAAGAAGAATGACTGATGAGTGAAGGTGATGAAACTGATAGTCATAGAGGACATGACTACTTCATGTCATAACCGCTTCATTTTTTAAAAAAAGTAATAAATAACAGAACAGTGGAAATAAACTATTTACTGTTCTTTGTCTGAAGTTTTGACCTACTATGGTGCAGCAGCGTTAAGCCGCGGCGCGTTACTGCACGAACTCTGATAAGCAGCGATTGGTCTTTGGCTCCCAAAGTAAATTTTGAACTGTATCATTGAAAAACAGGAATTTTTCTATATTTTCGCCCAAAAAGTCTGAGTTATTGTCCGTTTCGGTCCATTTCCTTGAGACATTCATGAAGTTCTTAATTATAGATGAAAGTAAATACCTGTGACCGCTAATCCCTTCAATTTTTTTTTTGTCTGCATATATTTTAATGGTTAGTACCATGATTTGGTAAAACCTTTATCCAGTGGATATAGATAGATAGATAGATAGATAGATAGATAGATAGATAGATAGATAGATAGATAGATAGATAGATAGATAGATAGAGATAGATAGATAGATAGATATGCATTTTAATCTTGCCCGTCAAGAAATGGTTCTCATACAATTACAGTTATAATTCGCAAACCTGGCAATAAAAGCTGGACGTTCCCGACTCGAAATCATCAGTTCTCCAATATACTCGGTCTGCGCGATTTCTAAATTTACATTCACTTTTCATAGCTGTTTCGAAAATTATGCCGTAGCTTTTCAAGTTGGAAGTCATAAATATTATCAATTAAAAGCGAAGAAATGGCCATATCTTGTTAATTAAAGTATAATAATTATAAAATCACGTCATCTTACTTTGACAAAAAGACTATAGAACCAGGGCGTACCATTTATTTATTTATTTATGTCTTTGCGAGCGATAACAAATACATATCAATGATTTACAACAGATAGAGACAGCGTTTCAATATATATCAGAGGGTTTTCATTGCAACAAAAAGTAAACCTACACGATTAAAAGTGTTGTTGCTGACTTCTGAACGACTGTAAAGTGACTACAGGTACTGCATATAAAGTATTATCTTTTGTGCACCAAAAAAAAAATTAAATTGTAAAGATAACAACGATAGCTTCTTATTGTATGTTGTGCATAGCTTCCCTGCTGTGTACACCCTGTTTCATTGATTGTATCTCCAGGTATTTCTATACTTCATGTGCACACTCCTGTGCACATGGCACACTGCATGCAGAAAGGGTGCAGACTCCACTCCAACTTCTTCTTCTTCTTCTTCTTCTTCTATTTTTTTTTCCTTTCGCTCCTGCAGCTATACAAGACGTTTCCTATCAGTTCAGATTGTTCCCAGCCAGGCCTATAGCTTTCATGTAAATGTCAGCGGCGAAGGCGTGTCAGAGAGATAAAAGCCCAGATAGCAAACTGCCGTCAAGCCACATTCAACAGCGCGGGGGTAGAAGTGCAGCGAACGGGGCTGTATACGTGTCAGCCAACGGTGCTGACGGATGCTGCACACTGAGTGCTCGAGTCTCGCTCCGTATGATTGCCATGCCTTTTTCACCCTACTCCAATCCAGTTTACCTATCGAGTTTTTTCCCCTCGTTTTTTTTTTTTTTTTTTTCTTTTTTTAGGCTGCCTTCAGTTGGAGATGAACTGGGAAGGTTTGAAAGCTCCCCCGCTGTGAACGACACCCACAAAAAAAAAAAAAAAAAAAAAAAAAAATTTGTAATGCAAAGCCATCGCAGGCGTCTTGGTCTCACGATTCGAGCTAAAAAAGCAAGAGTGCCACTCGGGAAGAAAGAGTCACAGAAAGTGAAACGCATCGTCGGCATTTTTCATTTATTTATTTGTTTTCCGGTATGACTTTTAAATAATGAATCTCAATGGTAAGGTTCTTCGGTCGTGTTTGTTTCTTTATTAGATGGGGCAGGACTTGTCACTTCCTGGCTCCACATTATGCGGCGGAGTTACATAAGGTATCACAGAAAGTGACAAACTTCTGCTCCGTCGACCGTGGCGTGTAAAGAGGCGCGCTCATTTCATGCCTGCTTGTCAAACTCCGGCTTGTTTACCAGAGTGAAAGCTGGAGTCCTACTGATGTTTTCTTGGAAACCAGGAATTCTGCAGCCAAGAAGTCTTGGTTTGTCCCGGATGACAGCCAAGACATCAACCTTCTTAGTTGTCTAGACAACAGCCACCACGGGTTGCCATGACGTCGATGCATGAGGCGGAGCCCGCTTGTGATGTTTTATTTTTAAAATCCACTGGTTTCTCCAGATCGTTCTCATGGTTGACTTCCTGTGTAAACTTGTGCAGCGTGGCCAGACTGTCAAAACAGACTTGATGCAAACTTTAAGCAGAGAGAGCAGATGGTTTCTTCTGGGACAACCCTTAACTGATCCATGGTGTGGGACTGTTCGGGTTCTACACAGTTGGCCCAAAATTACGATTTTTGCTAATAATAATTATAATAATCTTCATTTGTCAGTATATATCTCACAAACCACACTCAAATGTGTCCTCTGCTTTTAACCCATCACTTGTTCCACTCAGACCAGTGGGCTCTTTGCTCAGGGGCCCACAGTGGCTCACCTGGGGTACTGAACCTGGGTCCTCCACCCCAAGCCCACCTAGCTTCTGTTGGAGCCACTACAACAGTTTGGGACCAACACTAAGTACTCTGATTACCACTGGCACCACCATTAACTTCACTTGCGGTATTTTTCTGCTTCCTCACCAAACCCTTGACATTTATCCAGCTCCGTCCTTCGTCCAGCTCGCTCTTTCGTCTTCATATTGCTGTTGATTGGGATTGCTGCATCTATGGCCACTGCTTTGCTCTGGAGTTGGTTGACTACCAGGATTTTATGTTAGATTACTCTGGAAATCTGGGTCTTTGCTCTGTCATTTTCTACCATACTTGAAGGTATAACAAACATCCATTTATCCATTTTCTATACCCGCTGAATCCAATCACATGGAGCCAATCCCAGCCCATTGCAGGCAAGAGGCAGGGGTACACCTGGACAGGTCGCCAGTCCATCACAGGGCATATAATAAACTTATATAATATATAATATATCCTTCTATAATGTATGTATAGCCCCTTCTGTACATAACTGCTCCTCAAATACCATATTTATTTCTTGCTGCCCTAGCACTTCTGGCTAGATGCTAACTGCATTTCATTACCTTGTACCTTGCATGTGTAATGACAATAAAGTTGAATCTAATCTAATCTAATCTAATCTAATCTACCGTATTTTTTGGACTATAAATTGCACAAGGATGCAATGATGAAAACAAAATAAGCTAATCGCGGGCTAAAAGCTAGATGGCCAAAGCTAGAGGAACAAGTTCACAAATAGGTGCTTGAAGAACCCACTGCTGGGAGAGGCTTGTTAGCGTTGCAGTTACGTCTCCAGGCCCAGGTAGTTGCCATGGCGACGAATATAAAAGACTTTGCTGGAGGACCTTCTTGGTGTTACCGCTTCGTGCAACACAACTGCCTCTCTGTCAGAGCACGGACAACAATGTCCCAAAAAGTGCGACTTATAGTCCAGTGCGACTTATAGTCTGGAAAGTATGGTAATCTAATCTAATCTAATCTAATAACTCATCTTTACTTTTGGACTTACTTTCCACAGATGTTCACGTGAGCTATCGTAGCTACCCAGCTGTGGTATTCCGTAACCACATCTGCATCATTGATGACAGGATCGTCTTATGGTGCTTTCAGGCATTTAGAAACCCTTAAAAACCCTTACCTGTTCAAGGTACAGACAACAAGAGACCAAGTCATCAGGTGAGGTCACCATGAGAATCCTGCAGGGGAAAACAGGAGACGGACACTTCTTGTATTACAGGTGGTTTTTCCTCACCTTCAGCTCTCTCTGTAGCATGGACAATCTTTGCTTCCCCCCATGTGCTGATTCATTTCTTTACTCGTGTTCTTTGTCTTTTCTGTTTTGTTTTGTTTTTTTTCATTTGTAACATGAACATATCATCTCACGAACAGCTTGCATCGTTTGTTTCCTCCCTCAGACCATTTTCAAACAATCAAACTGTTGTTTCGCACATAGTTATGCCTCATTTCCCATGTGGGTTTTGTTGACAAAAGGTGGTCTGGCCATTTTTACCATCATGTAAGTGTTAAAATAAAGCTATTTCTAGTTTCATAATGGCCATCCCTTTTTTTTTTTTTTTTTGCAAATTGTGTGGGTACTTCTAAAGAGTCGGGCCATCTTCTCCATCTGTGCTGCTCTGAACCGCCTTGATAGCAACCGCCTCTTCTAGCGCTGACTTTCTCTGGACAATTTTCATAACATTGATGTGGCACTTGCATGATTTGTGGAGCCTTTGAATGCTTCTGATTTCACGCTGATCCGAACAGAACACAGCCTGGTTTGTCTCATCTTACCCCGACCAGCTGTGGGTCTGAACGCTCTCAGATAGTCTCAACTCTTCATTTAAAAAAAAAAAAAAAAAGGACTTTTGTCTTACTGAGTGTTTCTTCTTTTTAAGTTTTCATCAGCTTATTATTTTTATGTAGAGGCAGACAAAAAGTGATTTTTTTTTTAATTTATGATATAAAAGAAGTCATGTTGCCATGGTAACCTGTCTAACATGAAATATCCGGATGAAAAATTACTCTTTAATATTTATTCATAGTTAAGCTGAATGCTGCTTCTCCAATTTTAAAGAAAAAAAATTCTTTTTTTTTTTTTTGTTTTTTTTTGTTCTGATTCTGGAGATGAGGAGCAGACCTGAACCAGAACACCTGAGAAGTTTTGAGTGGTTGACATGGCAACAAGAAGTCTCTGATGTATTTTTGGTCCTAAAATATTCAGTGATTTTACAAAATTAACAGAAGTATTTTAAAGTCTATTCTCGGGCCACATCAGTCCAGTTTCAGGACCTCAGACATGGAGTGATGTGGTCCACTTTCTTAGTTCTGGTGAGAACCCGGGAACCAGCTTTCTGGGTCAGTCATAGCTGTCTGATTGACTTTTTAGGAAGACCTGTGAAGTCACCGTGGCAGAAATCAATTCGACTGAAGATAAACGCATGGATGAATTTTTCAAAATCCTGCTGAGATATTAGTCCTTTGATCCTGGAGATGTTCTTCAGGTGATAGAAGGTCAACAGTTTATACTTACAAAAACTTTTTTCTTTTTCACTGTGTACACTTTCAGTACTTCTGATCCTCTGGAACATGGCTACCGCTCCGCACAAAGAAACCTGCGCTGTCAAAACAAAAGTTTCTTTCTTATTTAACGTTCACGCCACATGCTGCCTCGGTCCCGCCAGTCCCGTCGGTTCAGAGGCCACTGAGCTCCACGGCGTCCTCTCGTCTCAGCTGAACGACACTATCCTTCAACCAGTGACGCACATGATGAGGTCCTGAGTGGGGGCCACCACCCTGACGGCGTTCCCTTTCACTTTGGACTTTGGCTCGAAGGTCGCGACCTCGTTCTCGGAGGGGGGTCACAGCCACAGATGGTGCCAGGCTGCACGCCTTCGCCGACACGTTTGACTTCAGAGCGGAGCCGCCACCTTGGCGAGACCCGAGTCGTCATTTTTTTTTAAACACAGGTCCGTGTTTGTCTCAGTTCACGATGGCTGGTTTCACCGAGCGCCAAAGACAATTACCGAGGGTCTCTCCTCTATCGAACGGTGATTACAAAAAAGGAAAACAGACTTCAAGCAAGTGAAATCCCGAGTGAAACAGATGTCTCAACGTGTTTATTTACCACTTAAAATGCTTCGACGATTACACTTAAGGTCGCTGCTTTAAAAACGAACATCTGACAGAGTAATTCTACCGCTAACGGCTCGTTTGGACCCAACTTTTCATCCATCTCAAGCGCGCTTACAGCTTGAAGACTGACAGTAGCATCAATGATTTGATTCTTGAACTCCCTTTTTTATCCTTAAGATTCGTATTATAATGACCTTTGACAGGCTGCCATTTCCAAGGCCGGCCCATTCCCGAAGCCAGAACCGGAGCTGGAGCACCATCACTGTAATTGACTTCTGTCCAGGTCTGGTCTGAAGGTCATGCAGCCAGCCAGACAGATGAGTAATTAAAATCTCTCCTGCTCTTTAAGACGCTCGTGGAAGTCCACCCTTCATTTGAAAAATCATTAGTCATGCTACAAGTGACTCCAGGCTTCATATCATGAAATGTCTCCGTGCGCATTTTCATTCATGCACAATGTATAATCATTAGCAATATCCTAAGTAATTGAAGGTGGCACTTGGGAAATGGTTACCTGACACTGACGAGTCGAGGATGGAGGGTGCTGTCAGCGAGGCGGCGGGCTTGTTACCGTCCCCGCTTCATCAGTCACGAGCTGTCAAAAGCGCCGCGGACGGGTCCGACTCAGTCTGGACCGCTTCGCCTTAACAAGGATTCAAACACGTCTGTATCACACATGCAAATATCTGACCATGTTCGGTCTAAAAAAGACACACCGCAGACGAGGAGCGTGGGTTTGCCGTAGCCGCCGTCATCAAAGTTTAATCTCCTCTGGAGTTGTTTCAGCACCGTGAGGAGATAAATATCTCAAGTCAACATCTGGAGAAAAGTCATCACGTATTACAACTGGAATGTGTAGCGATGAGAGCAGATCAAATTTAGACAAACAGGTCAAAATTCTGGCTCTTTTGCCCGAAGTTTAACCAAATTCAAACATTCAAGACATTTTTAAAACACAAAACATGAACTTGGTTTTAAAAGTTAAAAAAAAATCGAGCCGCCTCTTTCAGTTTTACACTTTATAGAGATCACCACAACGTGATCCACATCCAGGTATTGATTTGACATCATTTTTACATCAGACGCCCTCAGTGATGCAACCCCTCCCTTATCGAGGCTCGGGACCACCTGGGGGTAGGACCACACCATAAACGGATCATTTATTGGTATTGTAAAGCTAAAATGTGCAATATGAGTATCACAACATGCTAGTGGATTATTTACCACTCACTGAAGAACAGCTGTTGTTCATTCTGGCTAAGTTTTATACCCTAATGTCCATATAATAATAATAATAAGTCATACATAGCAGCAAATGGCTATGAATCTACTATTTCTGTTACTAATTTTACAATAATCATAATAATTGAAACAATTATGTAGCATATGGTAATTATAAAAACACTTGTGGAGCTTGGAGTAGTAAAAAATTTGATAATTGGAGTTCTTCAGAAAAAAAATCTGAATCAGCCAAGAAAATTCCTATCGCTGTAATTTTACTAAATATTAACAATATTATTCATGTTTTTAATAAACCTTATTGGCTTAGATGCTCTTGTAGATGCTAGTTTACTTAAAGAGTGTTGTTGAAAACTACAGTTTTTTTTATGTCGCGAGTCATGCAGTTTTAAACTGTGATATTTCATGGTATGTGTTTTTCTAACATCATGCCGCCCGAGGCTGAAGCAACACAGGCAATTTGGGATTCAGTAGGGATTGATCCTGCAACCTTCAAGAAGGCAACTGACTCTGCCTCATCAAAAGAGGCCATAGGTAAGTAGTTTAAAATATGTTGTGCCGCAGAAAATTGGCATCAGTGGGTAAGTTACTGTGTTTCACAAACAAAGGACTGCTGTCAGCTGAGAGTTTTTAAAAAAAACTTAATACATCACAACTCTGAATCTTTGGTGTTTCACCGACATAAATCATATGCTATTAAAAAAAAAAAAAGTCACTTCAGTGAAGTCCCTGTGTAAAATTAAAATCATTCTGGTATCTCAGACCATTTCTGAGAGAACGTTGCAAATCACCTAAATCTGTCAAACACTTTCTGAGATATAGCCCTTTAAAGTTAAGTGTTGAGTTCTGCTGTTTTCATTATTTTGGTGCTGAATCCATCAAAATACACCTTGCAGTTGCTGGTATATAAACTATTTTAATGTGGTATGTCATTTTCAAGTACAACTCTGAAAAATAGACCTAATTTGAAAAAG
>JAOWBL010003764.1:0-11901 GCA_028564865.1 Zenarchopterus dispar | reverse complement strand
TATATATATATATATATATATATATATATATATATATATATATATATATATATATATATGTATGTATATATATATATTTTTTTTTTTCTTTTATTCTGTTTAAACTGTGCTCCATCTGCATTTACTCTGGTAGTATGCAAATTTATCTTTTCATGTCTGCTGTAGTATATTTCAGCAACTAGCTTGTTGTTGCTGAAAATGTAGGAATGTTGTTTTCAAGCACAAACCTCAAAAATAAACCTTCATTGGATGGCGTTCATGAACAAAAAATTAATTCTTAAAGGGTTGAATTAGTTGCTAGACAAAGTAAACCAATACACTTCGGTTATTAATTGAGTTATTAATTAATTGAGCATTAAGTCTGGATCAGTCTATAAAATGTGCTAGTTCATCATGTAACAGTCTCAGCATTGTTAGTACGTCTGAGATGATGAGATTTACCATATAAAACAGGATATAACAGAAAAAGCTCTAAGAGTACCTATTCCACACAATCTCAAAATGCTGGCGTCAGCCACTCTCACCTCAGATGTTGTAACTTTTCCATGCAATGAGCAGTAGTTTTACGACTGAGATTGTAAAATTTTTAGATGAGCACAGCCTTTACTTAAGATGAAAGAAAATGATAGTAAGTTTAAAAGTGAAAAAAGTAAAATAAAGGCAGCAGCCAGCAACTGAAAGGGAAACTAAGTTGGAGAACATAATGGTGCCAGATGGAACATAAATCTATGTTTCCTAGGCGAAATTTGTAGAACTTGCATGACCACCACCAACTTCTTGCCGAAGACACTGCAGCCGCTTTTTCTATCTGCAAACTGTCTATCTACAATTTCACGACTTTTGCTGTGAAACTAATGCATTTTGCACCGTGGACCTACAAAGCTAGTACACAGTTTGCTGTGAGACTGAGTTGATTCGGTGTAAGATTCAACCGAGCAAACCCACATATTACCGAGATATGGAAAAGTAAGAGATTTCACTGACTACTATGTGGCACAAAAATAAGACCGGCTAGAAGATCATTGTCAGGGGGACAAATAAATTGATATGTGCTGCACAGCAGTAGGTTTTATTTAGGAGCAAAGTGTAACTGGCTGAAAAGTAATTACAAACCCCAAATTAGGAAAAACTTCCTGATTTCTGCTTCTGCAGACTATAAATGATTGGGAAATGTAGGCAAAGTATGCTTCTAATCACAATAATCTGTGCAATATTAATTAAATGTTTGAAGTTGAGGTTTTTTTTGGTTCATGGCTATTTAAAATTCCCCAAGAGTGTCTTCTCATGAGTCTGCTTACGCATGTGTCATTATGCACTGCTGTGAATTAATTACATGAAAGACAAAAGGGCAATCTGGACCCTACTCAGATCTGCGCATGTACAAGAACATGAAAAAAAAAGGATCTTGTTAAGCCCAAGAACATCATGGTAGAGTTGAGAGCGCTGTAAGGCTGCATGTCTTCAGGATCTCTTAATGAGACAGTCTTTGATTTACTGAGCTTCAATAGCAGCAGGTTTGTCATTTCCTCTGAGATCAGCGTCTTGTCACTGCACATTACTCATAAAAGCACAAATCCATAAATAAATATGACATAATAGGTCAGACTTTCTTGTACAGATTGTTTAACTTGGTCACTGAAAGACATCGCCAGAACAGAACTCAAGGAAATGAGGAAACCAGCAGATAGTTGGAGAAAAACTGCAGAGAAATTAAATTACTGAACCAAGTCTCATATTTCTGAACCACTTTTACAGTTAAAAAATACAGAAAGCCCACATCTGATCAACATATTTAGCTTCAGACAAAAATAGGGCTAATAGGCCACAACAAGGGTACTTCATATGTAATTACTAATTAAATAACTTCAGCAACATGTATTTTAATACTTTTCATTGAATTAGAATGTATGGAAAGCCACAATTTTCCTAGACTGTTTTCTAAAAGCAGTCCTCCCCCTTGGCCCTTCCTCTCAGACTCTGCCAGTTTAAGTTTAAGTGCTGTGTTTACAGCGCCAGGCAGAGCAAAGCAGTAAAAAGTAAAAGTGGTAAAAGAAGAGAAGTAAAACATTATTTCCATATTGATTTAGAGTAGTTACATTTTAAAGCTCATAAGAATACATCTCCACCTTTGCACACCCCCAGATGACTCCTTTTCTGCATTAATGACTTTTCTGAACCAATCGATGACCTCAGCCTATTGTCCTTTATTAGCACAGAAACAGTGGTGACAAGAGAAAGAACAGGTAGGATGGGAAAACATGGTGTCACATACAGAAAAGTATGAAATTATGTGAATTAATGATATACAATGCTTATATTGTACAGAATTAGAGTGTAACCCGAATGCAAAATATGAGGCAGTGTTTTCCTATTAACTGATAAATAGAACTTGCTGATGAGATCAAATTCAAAGGAAACTGTGACACAAGCCAGCTTGAGATCTCTTAGAATAGTCAGAATACAATAAATGGATGGTTTGAACACAATATCAGAGTAAATTACTTCATGGAATGGTGATGTGTGGTAAACCAAGTAATTCTTAGTGATAATATTAGCTAATAGAAATGGATTTGCTTGCTGTCTTTGTCTTAGATAGTGTAAGAACAAGAGTTTATTCTCCTTTTTTCACGAGATAATGCATGTTTCAGAATGTCTATCCCAATGCTTCCCAGGTCTGTTCCTCAGGGTTCACAAATCCTGCCTGTTTTAGATGTCGACCTACTCAAAGACCCCTGGCTCATATTTGCGGGCCATTGACAGACTTGCTGATGGTGATCCAGTCAGGTGTATTTTGAGCAGGGAAACATCTAAAACATGCAGGGCAGTGTGCCCTGATGAACTGGGTTGGGAGACACTGGTTTATCATTTAGAATCTGAAGTTAGTATATAATGGTGTCGTGATCCTGCAAGTGCTCTGTTTTTGCTGTTGTTTGTCTCCCCTCCCCTTCTGTGTTTCCGGCAATCTTTTCTACCTGGGCGTGGTCTTTGCAGCTTACACAGCTGACAGCAATCAGTACACCAGTATAAAAGGAACAGCTCCACAGCAGCTCCTCGCCAGTTGGTCTAACTACATATCCTGTCAGTTTAGCACTTGGCTCTCTCGTAGTTTATTATTGGATTGTTACTTACCTGCTGCTTTGTTCATGTCCAGATCCTGCTCGTTTGCCTACCTACCTGTCTGCTGGCACACCAACCGTTCTTACTTGGACTTTCAGTAAAGACTGTAAACTCTTCCCTTAAGTTGTTTGTTCTTGGTGACAGATGGTCCTTTTCAAAAATTCCCACAATTTCCTACGGTTTTAATGAAATGTCTGCAACATGTTTTGGTCAAAATACCACATTTATTTATTAAAAAGCGTTCCTTTTTCCTGTTAGTTTTTTTCATACCAGCTGGTTTAAGGGTTGGCATGAGCCATGGGCTGGGAAATTGGCAATAGATGTTTGGAATACCCATTTTAGAGGTAGAGTAAGTTGGGTTGACATATAGGTGAAGAAGCTGGATAATTCTTTTTTTTTTCCATTGGGAGACATTGACTACTTGTATACTTCTCTCATATATTTTTTTGCATGGTTAAACAAATACACAATGTGACCTTTGTTTTGATCTACTTTTGACTTGATCTCGAGAACAGGGTGGCAAATTGCTGAGACTAACTGAAGCAATATCAATGATCCGGAAATATTACATTGACGCTGCGTGAAGGTCTATAAACCTTGTCATTAGAGCTTTTAAATTTTCTATGATTCATCCGGTCAAAATGACAGTAAATACAGCCTATGCACAGAGGAAGAAAGGGTAGCCATAAAATCACTGATCCCTTTAATCTTTCCTATCTTTGGCAAATGATGCTGATCAAAGGAAAGGACCAAGTGCTTTTACATTTAAAAAGAAACAGGTTGAGAAAAATTAATATAGACAGAGCTATTTACTCATCTTCTCTCTGTGCAAAGACTCTACAAGCCATTTCATCATATAACTGCCCTTAATGCCTTCTTTTCCCTGTCTAGTCAAATCTCCTACCTTCTCTGGTTTACTTGCTAAGTCATTCTACAGCTCTCCTTTCCTCCCACCAGCCTGCCATCTACTCAGGCTTTTCGTAGGAAGGTCTTTTAAAGAACTCCTCCAAAATACTAAGTAGCCCACTTTAAAGAAAACTACTTTTCCACATTTACTTCCACATCCCTTGTTAGGTCCAGGCTTTAGGAAATGCGAACTTGCTATATGTCCTTTACAGGAGCCGTCAGTGATTCTTTAGTACTCTTTGTGGTGTAGAAAAACCTTAAACACATACTTATATGTTCTTCCCTGTGCCTTATAGGTGTAAGAGGACCCAAATCAAGGAGACGGCAGTACAAGACAATCTTTTTATTTAATAAAAAGCAGTGCTGCAGAAAGAAATATAAACTACAAATTTGAAAAGAACACGGTTAGAAAGCATGATCAAGCATAGTTGCAGAGTGATGCAGAAATGATGTGAATTTTGTTAGCATTGAAGTGAGGAGACAAAGGGACCATATGTGCTAAAAAATACTGACAAGAAACAGGTGACACAATTAAGAGAGAGGAGGGTTATTGAGGAACAAGTGACACTAGTGGAAGGCACTAGTGGAAGAGGAAGAGAAGGCCAGACACTTTCAATATAAAAAGGAACAAATATAAACCAAAATTAAAACTTAATACAACAGCAGCTCCAAAACAAAAACTTCAGTTAGTTTTTTGTAGGGCTTTACCACCAAAGCGGTTCCAGTGCTAGTTTGGTGCAGGTGGTAGACTTAGCACCAGTTATTTGCTTTTCCGCCACCGACAGCAAGGAAAGCAATGACTCTGTGCCAAGGAAACTGGTGCTACACTGACCTCAAAACCTTGCTGGGCCAGATGCAAGAGTCGCTACTTCACAATGAGTGCCGTGATGATTGTAACCAACCAAATCTATCCAACCACCATATTTAAACAACCTCTGAGTTTCAAACATGTTTCATACTGGGACAATTCTAGCTGCATTCTTACTAATTTAATCATGCAATCAAAACTCCATCTATTGTTCAGCAAACGTGACTATAAAAAGACTTACTTTCAACCTGAACAGAAATGCTGTTGAATTGACTTGCATGAAGTCAGTTCTGGAGACCAAACAAAATTTCTAGGGCCAACTAGTGGATCAGCGGCCACTCGTTCTTTCCATTGAATTGCGTTTTTCTTTTTATGAGCATAAGTCTTCTAGACCTCTTTCTGTATCTCATCCTGTGGGACTTCTCTTCAAAACAGCGAAAAAGAAGATCTTGACTTTGAAGAAGATGAACAAAAACATATTTGGTCTTTGACAAATTATCGTGATTGCCACAATCATTGTTATGAAAATAGTCAAGAAAAGACCAAGACAGGGGATGTTTTATTCAAATGATTATTGAGAGGCAAATTCCTTTATGTAATGCAGTAATGCATAATGATTAAGCAGTGTTATAACACAACTACATCGTATTAATGAGGCCAAAAACAGCTAGAAACTAGATTTTAATTACTTTGACCGGCTATGTCACATCCAGCCCTGCCAGAGACATGCAAATGCGAAAAAAAATGTTTCCATTGCATTTTTGCACTAAACTGGATTATCAACAAGTCTTAACTAGGATTTAATTAATTTTCAAATTCAAAAACACATTATTAATCCCAGAGGGAAAGGTAATGATTGCAGTAGTCATGATTTTAAGGTTTTTAAGAGGATAAATTGTAGAGGTATATTGCTCTGGGTAGGAAGGATCTTCTGTCTTTGTTGCAGCGGTTCTGAAGAAGCTCAGGGTTGTCCATAATCTTATTAATTTTATAAATTTTTTTCCTTCGCACAATCGGTTTAATAAAAGTCACCTGAAGAGAGCCAGCAATGTATAGAGACTGAAGAAGCCAAAAAAGAAGGCTGGCTCTCTGATGCTGCTGTTCTAACAGATGACTGGAGATGGGATTGAAATTTCCATAACAGACTTATGGAAGATAGTCAACATCTTGCTGCAAATGCTGAAGGACCTGGACTTCTTCAAGAAGTAAATTCTGCTCTGTTCTTTCTTGTAAACAACATCAGTGTTATATCTTCAGTCCAGACTGAATATCAAGTATTGCACCGAGGATATCAGGGCAGTGTGAGGCTCAATCTTGGCTCAGGAAACTTTTTGTTGAAAAACTTTTTAATGGGACTCTACCTACTGACCTATTTCATCCAGAAATGAGTATCAGAGGTCAGTGCATGGTGGGTATACTTGAATCATGGTAAACAAATTTAAGTTAAATAGCCATTTAAAAAATGTTCTTGCTGTACTGAATAAAAATATTGAAGATGCCATCTTTTTTCCATATTCAGTTTGTGAAAAAAAAATCTAAGGCATCATCTGAAATTTATACCCATTTCTTCCTATTCAGGGACATGTTGGTCTGCTGAGATTATTCCACCTTGAACCTTCAATCTGAGAAAATCGATGACTCAATGCCTCATGTTTTGTCTGTTTTAATCCCTATTACACATTGTATAACTTAATTGTTTCATAAAGTTACATGCTTGATCTTCCTTTTTATCTGTCTTACTTCTACTGTATGGTCATGTGAATTGCTATTATTATAGCTTCATATCTATTCAAGCTGCAGACTAATATGGTAATAAGGGCAAGACTACTAATTATGCAGACTTGTGCATTTATGCAGGTGTACATCTGTTAGTTTGATATCATAAACTAAACCTCCATTTTTTTCAATCTCAAGTTACCTGTCTCTCCAGAGATGTGTTTTTTTTTTTCCCTTCCCATTACATTAATGTATTTTCTATGGGCATTTTATGTTTCAGGATTAACTGCAAATGTGTTTGCAGTTAGATTAGCTATCCTGTCACATTTGTTCTCTGTGATTTAGTGGCTCCCTAAGTGTGTGCATGTGTATGTGTGTTTTCATAATGGGCTTAAGGCGATTTAGCTGCAATCGAGCAGAATTTGAACTGGCCGGGGTAAACAGGAGCACCAACAATTCTGTGGTGGTGACACTAAACGATAACCATTTTGTTATTGTCATGTCCCTTGCTGCTGCACAGCTTTTCAAAAATAACTACAAATTAAATACTACTTCAGTTTGGTTCTGCACACAAGGGGAAGGAGTAGGGGTCTAAGTAAAGCTCCTTTCTTTTCCCGGAAGAGGACACGGGTGCAAAGCAGAGAGGCTGGTAAGACGGAGAGAAAACAGCAGTGACCCTGAGTTAATTGGCAATTAGAGAGCTGCCAACATCATTGTTAAAGACTATAATTAGGATTTTCCCCCATGAATGTGTTTGTGCCAGATCTGTGTCCGTGACATGTTCGTGTATGAGCAGTCAATTTTCAGTTTCTTACATGACTCTGTTGTCACTGTCATCTGTGTGCCCAGCTGGTGCTCTCTTATTTTTCACTGGCGCCAGTTTCCTCTGCCATGGCAACAGGAACTACTACAGTATGTGTTTTTATTTGCCATAAACTAGTGTATAATTGTGCTTTGCATAGAGGTTAGTAGGAGAAAAACATATCCATGACTTGTATATAGTGAATCAGTACTTCAGTCTTTTTCCCTTTGCGAAGTTAGGAGCGATTTGAAGAAAGAAGTGATAATGGAGGAAAAGGTAGCGGGAGCGAGGTGCCTCCACTTTGAAATCCATCTTTCAAATGATGGATTCCCCACTGAGAGCCTTAGGCTTTGTGCTTCTTTCAGCCCCGATTGTGTTGGTCTCTAGTAGAGACTCAGTGGTTTTAATCCTGCTATCAGCTCTTAGTTTCAGTCTAGTCTGCTCTCAGCCCCCATACTCAGTCACACTCCCCCCATTCCTTGTCTGAGAGTCCCTCAGGACAGTCCCTGAACTTCTGAGCATCATATTTCAGTTTCTTTTCTTTTCTTTTTTTAAGAACATAGCTTTCAGCTCATTGTGAAAGCAAAATTCACCAGTCAAGTCTGAAATGATAATATACAGTGTGGATTTTTTTATTTTTTATTACCTGGAAATTACTTGTAATTGGCATGTAAACCTTTTATTGCACATGCAAACACACATTATTTTCTCTCTCCAGTAATTAAACCTTGTGTCTCGACAGTTGGACGAGACTATAGCGTTGGTGTTTATTTGGCATTTAATGCCACAGTTGTCCTCTGTGCATTTGCTGGCTTGCATGTGCTTGTCACTTCCTGAAGCCTTTATGGAAGCTGCTTTTGTAATTGAGGGGTGATATCGCAGGAATACACTGAGCAGGCATTCACACTTCTCAGCTTTGTTTCATATTCAAGCACTTTCTGGACTCTCAGTGAAGTTGTATGGCATTACAAAAAGCTTAATGCTGGACTGTCATGCCATAACTGAAGTGACTTTATTGTTAAAAGAACTTTTTTGGACAATGCTCAGCACTGATTACTGTGCGGCCGCTGCCCTCACTCCTCATATGAAATAAACATTTTAAAAAATATTTTTAATTTCTTTTGGTTTTTTTTTGGGGGGGGGGCAGTCTAAAGTGAATGGTTTTGACCCACCTCAGCACTTGTATGCTCCATACAAAGTGTCTAATTATTGCATATTCTGGTAATACATCTTTTAAAGGCTGCAGCAAGTTATTCATCATTATTCAAAAGGACAAGTAAATGAAACCATACCACACAGAATAAAAAGCAGGTGACTATTACTGTTTGTACAAACTTTGTGATCATAAAATATTCATGTATATTTGAGTTTTAACAGTGACATTTAACAACTGTCACCACCGAGGTATCTTTAGAGAAAAAAGCTCATTAAAACATAGAAAATAATCACATGCTTCACACAAAGTTTGTCTAATATACCCTGTTGTGTGTTTAATTGCTTCCTGAGTTCTTTTCTATTATCCCTCCACGCCCACCCACTGTTTTCGATACTTCTTTTCTTTTTCTTTCATGAAGATGGGATGTTTACCTTCCTTTCATGCTGGATCTTTAAAGTATCTTTAAAATTCTTTGAAAAGTGTGAACAAAGTATGCCTGTACAAGTGCCCACACATTTTCTCTACAAGTGTGGAATGTAATTATAACGTGATAATTTATATATTCTTGCTGTGCGATGGCACAGAAATTTCTTTCATCTCTAAATCCTTGAGTTTCGACTGTACTAAGAATTTTAAATTTGTCTCTTACTTTAATGTCTCACTTGAGTGTCCCCTTTTGTTACTTTCCTTTGACCTTAAAAAGTCTAATGTTGACAGCTTTCATTGTGTAAATGTGAAATAAGAAAATATGCATGAAGAATAACGAAGATGCTTTAAAGTAACAGATAATTTTGTTGTATGGATACTCAACTCTTAGATTTTAATTTCAGGAAGCTTTACACTGTTCAAAGAGAGAGTTGGTGACATTTCAAGCTCTTACTCAGAACCATAACCCTCTTCCACTGTCCCACAAATTTTGAAACCTCACAGATTATGCTCATCTTTCTTAAACTGATGTCCTCCGTTTTAACCTTACCAGGGACTTGAATGCACTGTGCACAACTCCCACTTCAAATACATGTCTCTTCCCAACTGTTCTGCTGTGTTTCACACTCGTTTCAGCTCCCCTGAGTCTTTCTACTGTTCTTATATCTGATCAAAAATCCCCCCTGCCTCCTGTAGCTTTCATCCTCTGCTGCTTCCTGCTGGCACATGAAAATTGTCCACATTCAAACCAAAGTAAAAACAAGGTGACATGTATAGATCTTGCAGAGAGCACAAAGAGGTCAGAGTGTGGCAGCCCACTGAACAAAAATATGGATGGTCTTGTTAAGTATCCTTGAGTAAAGCTTGTTTTTGGGGTATAAAAATCATTCACCTGTCTAGTTCGTGCTCCAGATTTTCAGTTCTGTCTCAGATGCCTTAAAAACAACTTCACGATGTCAGCTCATCATCAAGTTGAACATTCTTCCAACAACAGTTTGAGTAGAGGGCCCGAAATCTGGCATTTTCTTTTTTAGTACATATTATATCACCTCAGAATATCTTTTGAACTATTCTTTTCTAGGGGACAGGGTTATATATAAACAATGTTGAGCCTAAATTAATGAACACTAGTTCTTATCAATGATTTAATAACCTATTCAACCCACAGACATGCACCCATGTTGTTTAATTATTCCTTAAAGACATACTCTTAGGACAGATTATATGAGCAATATTCTCCCTGTGTTTTGTTGCTTTGGATGAAAGTGGTCCACTGTGGTACCGATTACTGTCCATGTACAGCAGCTCATTTACATTTCTGTTATATTGGATTCTAGTTAGTCTATTCACATCAGTCATACTTTGGAAATATCACAACTTGGAATCTGTTCCTGAGTCTTTCTTTTTAAATTCATGAGAGAGATTTTCTCATTTTTTTTCACCAAACTTATCCACAGATGTTAAAGTGTTTGGATCAAGAGACAGTGGTCAAGGGAACTATAATTTAAAGGGTTGAAGGTTTTACCATGAACCTTCATGGCTGTCGATTTTGAATCATGTTTGGGATCATTACCCTGCTGCAGAGGTGGTCATCTTCAGCTTTCCTACACACAGTTATGTGCTGCCTTCTATAGGTAGCTTATTTTCAGGTGAATCTGGTCTTCTGTCTGTAAGTGAAGTGTTTCCCATGCAAATGGATGCAGCATGAGCAAAAAAAAAAAAAAAAACCCACCAGCAGTCTCCTGTAGTTACTGCACATGTAATAGATGCCAATAACACTACCAGTATTTCCAACACTGATTATTAAAAAAAAGAAATAAAATATTAAAATGCATGTCTTGTCTCAAGATAAATCTTGAAAAAAAATAAAACCAAAAATTAAAATTACATTAATATTATTTTTATAAGTTTCTGACAAGACTCAAAAATGTCATTCCACTTAAGTGATTTATGTGATTAGTGCCCCTTCAGTTGAATCAAGGTAATTATAACTTTCTTAGCATACAAAAATGTATAAAAAAGTGTGTTTGTTTGTATATTGGAAATACTAGTCTCAATAGACCCAAAATGTCAGGGAAAGTTCATGGTCACTGCTCCCTGGAAATTAACCAGTATGACAGTTCTAGCCCTTCAATGCCTGACAGGTGAAATAATACCATTTTGTTTTGTTTTCTTTTAATTTGAAGTGTTTATTATATATTGAAATTAAAAATGCCCACAAAATTGACTGTAATAATTTCTAAATGATCACTTTTGTATAAATATGAATGCACTGGGAAATGCTATGTTTTATTTCTATTTATCTAGTGCATTGTTAATTTATTGAATAAAACTGTTTTTTCTTTTCTTTTTGATTGTCAGAGGGGTACAGAGGTCTCAGAAATTCATCTATTAAATATGATACATCTGACATTACAAGGCAAGGGAAGTAGTGGCCATGAACTATCCTCCTCATTTTGTGGCTACTGATGTCACTACTTGGCCTCTGGCCTTGTGCTTAATCCATAGTTTACACTCATTACCATCTAGAAGACTTGAGGTCCATGTAACTCTGGAATATTCCTTTGACCTTGTTTGCAAAATGTATCAAGTTTCTTGCAAATATTTACTTACCAACTTCTGATATTGAATTTTTTGGCAAGAACTTGAGACCACCTTTTCATGATGATCAGATCATATATAATTTACAGTATATTTGTTTTTTGTTTTTTTAATACTTTTCTTTTAAAGATTTACAAATGGGCTAAAGTAGCATTATTAGCATTTAGTGGTCAACCCATATTTATCACTACTGTCAATGCATTCTTCAAACTACGGACACTTACTGGAAGCATCAGCAGTGACATATAGTATACAAATAATTATACCATACATATAATGTAATTTGTTTCCCCTGTGTGTGTGTGTGTGTGTGTGTGTGTGTACGTGTATGTGTATGTGTGTGAGATTGAGATTGACTGATAGAGGATA